>JAQRGC011644947.1:0-10902 GCA_028659135.1 Plantago lanceolata | reverse complement strand
GACAAACAAGATAATAATATTCTATAAATGCAAAGCAAAAATAAATAATTATATTAATAACAAAATAATATAATACAACTGAAATGTGATAAAGCATATATTATCCTTGATCCAAGATTATCTCTAGGACATATATCTTTCAAAAGGAGATGAAGGAAAATGTATTAGAGAAAGTGATTGGTGAAGGACTCATTGTGAATTCTACAAATGACAAGCAAGATCAGAACCTTTCAAGAAGCCTCAGTTTCAGGCCAGCTCTAGATCTGATGGAAGAGAAACCAGGATATGCCACCACTGTAAGAACAACACCATATTGTAAAAAAATTTCAATATTATGAATCCTGCAATAATCGATCTTATTCAACAACGACTTCATTAGGTAATGGTCCCCAACATGATCATGATTCTCACACGGTTTCAGCGAAGAACCGGTAACGAACAACACCTTAGGCTTGTTCACATTTAGATCATTCGGGTATCATGGATTGTTCTCTAGCCACTCCGCCCTCTGTTGATTCCAATTTGAGCTTTATTTGTTTATGTGTTTTCATGTAGATTTCCAGAGTTGTACCTGGGAATGGGGAACGATAGTTTAAATTTGATGAGCAGTGTGAAATTATCAAAACATCGATTAAAAAATCCCAAATTTTACACTACCACTCTAAAGATTGGTGGACGAAAACTGGAGACGAATTGAAGAACCGGCCCAACCGGATACTTACACGAACCAAATCAGTTTGTTTTTCTAGTTTACACCGATTTTTATATGGTTGGTTTTGATGCTTGCCCCCGATAATTTTTACATTAGAAAAAACTGGTCAAACCTTTCTAGTAACCAAAATTGATAATTAGACTTTTAAGTCATGAAGGGAATTCAATAAAGAAAGAATTGGCGCATGATGTTTCTTGTGATAGTTTTGGGAGCGAGGATTTGCCAGTTGTAAACCCAGATATTGTTTCTTGATTTAATATGAGATGAATGTTTCTTTTGCTCAAAACAAAAAAAGAAAGAATTGAGTGTAATATTAGTTGTCAGCCGGTAGCAGAACTGATATAAGATGTCTTGTATGACGAAAAAGGCGTGATGTACAATTTGGTAATTATGTCGATCATGTAACGTTTAGATTCAAGCTCTGTTTTTACAACACATTTTGCCTTTTTGCTCGCCGACTCTGTTTTGAAAAGCAAAATATGGTGTGTGAGCTTTAAAGAATTCTCACATGGAGTTGACAACTTAATCGAGGGAACTTAGCTTGGGTCCACATAAAACGAATTTAATTGTGAGATTTGAATTTTAGATTAATATGCGCCAAATCAAATTACAAATGAAATGGGAGGGAAGAAGCTTACGTGGGGAGAGGTGTAATTACAAGTGAAATATTATTAGTGCTATACGTTTCCTTGTAGTATGTAAATAAGTCTAAGATATGATTTCTATGCTTGTTCATGAGATCTTGACTTTATGTACTATTGCATCATGCCCGGGTCATGATAATGCAAATACTATGAGAAAGAACTATCACCGTTTGTAATTTAAGTGAGTGTTTGGTTTGGGACAGAAAGAAGGAAACGGTTGCAACTCAATTGAGGGATTTCGACCTGAGCAGCGTTCCTTTACCAAAATTGGGAATTCATTTTCTTCAGAATTCTTCTTTTTCGGGAATGAGTAGGGATTTGCTCTGGAGTATTTGGCATGAACATCGCGAACATAATTATCCCCAACAAATCGATATGAAACTCATTTTCCGTCCTAATCCCTTTATACAATTACGAAATGCCATCAATAAATACTGAATTCGTGGTTGTTGAATTGATTCAATTCGTTGGTTAAATTTCCTTTACCTGTTGGTCGAATGTCATATTGCATCTTACTTTAAATTGTATTGAAAATATCCATATCGAGAAGCCAAAACTGTAATGTTAATTCCAGCTTAAGTTTTAATAGACATCAAGCAATCTGCCCATGGCAATTCCGAAGATGATCATTGTGGCCATGGCAATTCCAGAAGTCTCTATTTTCATGGCCATCAACCAAATCTAAACACAACAATGAAGACTACATACTTTGATTATACACTGAGCGCATTTAAGCAACCAATCAAAGAAATTGGATTTTCCAGATTACCAGTTTGCCGGTGAGCAAATAAGCAACTAACAATGAAAATCTCGAGAATTCGTTCCAAATAAGAAAAGAATATGGTTTTACGCAATTCCAATGGAAATCTTTTGGTGAACATTTCCTTCTCGAACCAAACAATCACTAAGAAAGAAAAGAGGACAAACTATCCTTGTTCGTCGTGGCTCTAGAATCTAGATAAAAAAAAAACATCTTATATCTAGTGTAGCCAATTATTTTCTGGGTAGGTCCTTAAAATTCCCTTTCCAAAAGAAAAAAGAACCCTAATTTTACTTGTTCCGATTTCACAATTGCCACCGAAAAATGTCCGACGTTCCAACGGACGCTGATCGCGAAATAATCCGATGTGTACCAGTTGAGGTCCGTCTACAAGACATGGCATAGCATCATTTACGACCCTGACTTCACTAAGCTATACTTAAGTGGTGGAATCATCGGATGATCAATCGGAGCAACACCAGTAAGCTCTACTTGTTACCTCTCCGCAACTTGATGTACATCGAAAACGGAGACATATTTGAATGCATTGATGTTACAAACATTAAACCCCCTGTGGATCGTGGTATGCCTCGTATCAATAGCCGCCCTTTGCCCAATTGCAATGGTCTGGTTTTGATTTCGCCCCGGGGCAAGACAAATTTGTGTTCGGTGATTTGGAATCCCTTTAAATGTGAGTCTTTGAAGCTAAGTAGTCATCATATATGTCGAAATGATGGATTTGATATCGGGTTTGGATATGATGAGGCCACCCAGGATTACAAGGTTGTCAGGATTGCAAAAACAGGTCGGACGTTTATTTTTTCATTGAATTCGCAAGCTTGGCGCATGGTTCAGGATCTTCCAAATGATTGTACTCTTAATAATGGTTTAAGAAAAAATTTAGCTTTTGCAAATGGTGCGTTGTATTGGATTGTCCAGTCTGCGAAAGACACAGATTTAGGATGGATACTTTCCCTCGATCTAACAACTGAAACTTAATGAAAAATTCCATTACCATCGCATACCATTTGACATAAGTGGTACTCTTTGGGATTAGTTGCGTTAGGCGAATCCATGGTCGTCATGACTCGAGAATCTAGATCAACAAAAAACATATTAGATCTGGTGTATCCAATTATTTTCCAGGTAGGTCCTTAAAATTCCCCTCTCCAAGAGAAAAAATTACCCTAATTTTACTTTTTTCGATTTCACAATTGCCACCAAAAAATGTCCGAGGTTCCAACGGACGCTTACCGCAAAATACTCCGCCGCGTACCAGTTACCTGTTCTAGTTGAGGTCCGTCTGCAAGATATGGCATAGCATCATTGACGACCCTGAATTCACTAAGCTGCACCAGAGCGGTGGAATCGTCGGATGATCTATCAGAGCAACACCGGTAAGCTCTACTTGTTACCTCTCCGTGACTTGATGTACATCGAAAACGGAGACATATTCGAATGCATTGATGTTACTAACATTAATTACCCGGTTGGTCGTGGTATGCCCCGTTTAAGTAGCCTTCCTTGGCCCAATTTTAATGGTCTGGTTTTGATTTCGTACCGGGGCAAGACAAATTTTTGTGTTTTGGGGATGTGGAATCCCTTTACAGGTGAGTCATTGAAGCTACATAGTCATCATAGATGTCGAAATGATGGATTTGATACCGGGTTTGGATATGATGAGGCCGCCTAGGATTACATGCCAGGATTGCGAAAAAAGGTTGGACGTTTATCTTTTCCTTGAATTTGCAAGCATGACGCATGGATCAGAATCTTCCTAATGATTGTACTCTTACTAATGGTTTACGAAGGAATGTAGCTTTTGCGAATGGTGCGTTGCATTGGATGGTCCTGTATGGGAAAGACATGGATTTTGGATGGATACTTGACCTCGATCTAACAACTGAAACATACTAAAAACTTCCAGTACCATCGCATACCATGGGACATAAGTGGTACTCTTTGGGATTAGTTGAGTTAAGCGGATCCTTGGTCGTCATCACTCTAGAATCTAGATCCACAAAAAAAAAAAAATCTTAGATCAGGTGTAGCCAATTATTTTTTGGGTAGGTCATTAAAATTCCCCTTTCCAAGAGAAAAAATAAACCTAATTTTACTTTTTCCGATTTCACAATTCCCAGCGAAAAATGTCCGAGGTTCAAACGGACGCTTACCGCGAAATACTCCTCCGCGTATCAGTTCCCTTTTTGAGTTGCGGTCCGTCTTGGCGTAGCATCACTGATGACCCTGACTTCACTAAGCTGCACCTGAGCGGTTGAATCATCGGATGATCTATCGGAGTAACACCGGTAAGCTCTACTTGTTACCTCTCCGCGACTTGATGTACATGGAAAACGGAGACATATTCGAATGCATTCACTTTACTAACATTAAATCCCCGGTGGGTTGTGGTATGCCCGGTATCAGTAGCCTACCTTTGCCCAATTGTAATGGTCTGGTTTTTATTTCGTCCTGGGGCAAGACAAATTTTTGTGTTCGGTGATTTGGAATCCCATTACACGTGAGTCTTTGCAGCTACCTAGTCGTCATAGATTTCGAAATGATGTATTTGATTTCGGGTTTGGATATGATGAGGCCACCCACGATTACAGGGGTGTCCGGATTGCGAAAAAAGGTCGGACGTTAATTTTTTCCTTGAATTCGCAACCTTGGCGCAGGGTTCCGGATCTTCCAAATGATTGTACTCTTAATAATGATTTAAGAAGGAATGTAGCTTTTGCGAATGGTGCGTTGCATTGAATGGTCCAGTCTGCGAAAAACATGGATTTACGATGGATAGTTGCACTCGATCAAACAACTAAAACTTACTGAAAAATTCGTCTGCAAGACATGGCGTAGCATCATTGATGACCCTGACTTCACTAAGGTGCACCTGAGCGGTGGAATAATCGGATGATCTATCGGAGCAACACCGGTAAGCTCTACTTGTTACCTCTTCGCGACTTGATGTACATGGAAAACGGATATATATTCCAATGCATTGATGTTACTAACATTAAACTCCCGGTGGGTCGTGGTATGCCCCGTACCAGTAGCTTCCCTATGCCCAATTTTAATTGTCTGGTTTTGATTTCATCCCGGGGCAAGACAAATTATTTTTGTTTGGTGATGTGGAATCCCTTTACAAGTGAGTCTTTGAAGCTACTGAAAGTTAATATGTAAGATTTGCATCTCTGAGATGGCGCAGCGAAAAATTCAATATTTTTCTTACACATTAAATCATGTTCATGATTATATGACATATTGGAAAGAAGGTTGAATTACTTACCTGATCAGATCAACCGGTAATTCAACTAATTTTTCTTTCTCGGCGAATGCATAGAGCTCCTCGATCTGCTCATTTGTGTACTCAGCAAATTCATTTTCTTGATCAATCTCAAAGTCGAATTCGTCAAGCTCTTCTTCAGGATGGTTCATCAACAATCTTCAACTTTGGTATCCGCCGATCATTGCTAGTCAAAACCGTTATGAAGGCTTTATTCTAAATTTGGAGATGGAGAAAATATGCTAGAGAGAGATTATGAATAAATCATTAATTAAATTAAAATACTAAGGCTTGTATTTATAGTCAAATCTCCTAATCAAACTCCTAATCAATTAGAAGTCTATTAGGAATTTTGACTTAGGCACCAACTAACATAATTAGATTAGGAGAGGAAATAAGATGGGGTGGAGTTTTACTCCACCCCAAACCCGCGCCATCCATCAGCCGGCCCCACTGGGGCCGGTTTTCTGGCCCGGGCCGGACCGAGCCCCACGTGGACCCGGTCCGGTCTTTTTCCCTCCAAAACCAATTTTGTTTCTCTTTCTCTACATATTAAATTAATTTAAAATTCAATTTCAAATTAACTTCTCCATATCATAATTAATATTGATCTAATCAATATTCAATTATCTCATGAGATTAGCAACAATCGTTAAAGTGTGACCCATAGGGCCTTGTATAAGTAGCACTGATCTCATCAAAGTCTTATATAAGATTTCTAATTGTTCTTATTAGACAATCTAAACATACAAGGGCGTTTGCGAAGAATATGCAAATCCACCTGTAAGTAAGGCTTATAGTGATGAGGTCCTTTCATTCCACGAATATTACAATTGAGTCTAGATTATGGTTAGAAGTGTCTAATCCAATAACTCAAAGTGTTTCTCAATCTTGTTAGTTGATTTGACTATGTTCCAAGACTGAACATATCATATGCACCGGCCGATGACTATAATCACACTAACTATGAGAACTAAATATTCTCCCAAAATAAGCTATTCATGGGGAATGAATCCTCTCTTGGCACAACTATCAAATGGCATACATATCATAGCATACCCAACTATAGACGTATCTACCATTAAGATGGTGCAAACATTGTCTATAATCTAAGTATGCTACTTTATGTATTCATTTGCACTGTCCTCATGTATAAGGACTAATTACACTACCTTACAACCACTACTTCCATAGACACTTGGAATAGCTATAAACCAAATGGTTTCATTGTTGGGTATTGCCAACACTCACTAAAGTGATCATGTGCCCATCATGAATAATCTAATTATTCGTAGTTGTGAGATCAACTACATCTTCTAAAGATCCGATGCAAGCCACATGCCAATCTTGACATATCAACAATATTCCATTTATTGTAGATCTTTGATTGGTGGCATATTTAGAATAAAAGAAATATCCAATAAACTCTGACCATTTTATTGACTACTTTAGTTCATGGAAACATTTAATCATGAATATTAACAGACAAACAAGATCAACTATTCAATAAATGCATGCCATAAATACATTGTATTAATAATCAAAACGAAATGATAATAAAATACATACTAAATTCAGATTAAAGCATATCATCATGTCCATCATCTAAGATTGTATTTAGGACATATATCTTTCAGCTACCTAGTCGTCATAGATGTCGAAATGATGGATTTGATATCGGGTTTGGATATGAGGATTACATGTTAGGATTGCGAAAAAAGGTCGGACGTTTATCTTTTCCTGGAATTCGCAAGCATGGCGCAGGGTTCATGATCTTCCAAATGATTGTACTCTTAATAATGGTTTAAGAAGGAATGTAGCTTTTGCGAATGGTGTGTTGCATTGGATGGTCCTGTCTGCAAAAGACATGGATTTAGGATTGGATACTTGACCTCGATATAACAACTGAAACTTACAGAAAAATTCCATTACCATCGCATACCATGGGACATAAGTGGTACTTTTTGGGATTAGTTGCGTTAAGCGGATCCTTGGTCGTCATGACTCTAGAATCTAGATCCACAAAAAACATCTTAGATCAGTTGTAGCCAATTATTTTTCGGGTAGATCCTTAAAATTCCCCTCTCCAAGAGAAAAAAGAACCTTAATTTTACTTTTTCCGATTTCACAATTGCCACCGGAAAATGTCCGAGGTTTCAACGGACGCTTACCGCGAAATACTCCTCCGCGTACCAGTTCCCTGTTCCAGTTGAGGTGCGTCTGCAAGACATGGCGTAGCATCAATGACGACCCTGACTTCACTAAGCTGCACCAGAGCGGTGGGATCATCGGATGATCTATCAGAGCAACACCTCTAAGCTCTACTTGCATGTTACCTCTCTGCGACTTGATGTACATGGAAAACGGAGACATAGTCGAATGCATTGATGTTACTAACATTAAACCCTCGGTGGGTCGTGGTATGCCCTATATCAGTAGCGCCCAATTGTAATGGTCTGGTTTTGATTTCATCCTGGGGCAAGACAATTTTTTGTGTTCGGTGATCTGGAATCCCTTTACACGTGAGTCTTTGAAGCTACCTAGTTGTCATAGATGTCGAACTGATGGATTTGATATCGGGTTTGGATATGATGAGGACGTGCACCCATGATTACAAGGTTGGCAGTATTGCGAAAAAAGGTCGGACGTTTATCTTTTCCTTGAATTCGCAAGCTTAGCACATGGTTCAAGATCTTCCAAATTATTGTACTCTTAATAATGATTTAAGAAGGAATGTAGCTTTTGCGAATGGTGCGTTGCACTGAATGGTCCAGTATGCAAAAAACATGGATTTAGGATGGATACTTGCCTTCGATCTAACAACTAAAACTTACTGAAAAATTCCATTACCATCGCATACCATGGGACATAAGTGGTACTCTTTGGGATTAGTGGTGTTAAACGAATCCTTGGTCGTCATGACTCCAGAATTTAGACCCACAAAAAACATCTTAGATGTGGTGTAGCCAATTATTTTTCGGTAGGTCCTTAAAATTCCCCTCTCCAATAAAAAAAAAGAACCCTACTTTTTTCGATTTCACAATTGACACAGGAAAATGTATGAGGTTCCAACGGACGCTTACCGCGAAATACTCCGCCGCGTACCAGTTCCTTATTCCAGTTGAGGTCCGTATGCAAGACATGGCGTAGCATCATTGATGACCCTGACTTCACGAAGCTGCACCTGAGCGGTGGAATCATCGGATGATATATTGGAGCAACACCGGTAAGCTCTACTTGTTAACTATCCGCAACTTGATGTACATGGAAAACGGAGACATATTCGAATGCATTCATGTTACTAACATTAAACCCCCGGTGGGTCGTGGTATGCCCCGTATCAGTAGCCTCCCTTTGCCCAATTGTAATGGTCTGGTTTTGATTTAGTCCTGGGCCACACAAAATTTTGTGTTCTGTGATTTGGAATCGCTTTACACGTGAGTCTTTGAAGCTACCTAAGCGTCATAGATGTCAAAATGATGGATTTGATTTCGGGTTTGGATATGATGAGGCCACCCACGATTACAAGGCTGATAGGATTGCGAATAAAGGTCGGACGTTTATCTTTGCCTTGAATTCGCAAGCTTGGCACAGGGTTCAGGATCTTCCAAATGATTGTACTCTTAATAATGATTTAAGAACGAATGTAGCTTTTGCGAATGGTGCGTTTCATTGAATAGTCCGGTCTGCGAAAAACATGGATTTACGATGGATACTTGCCCTCGATCTAACAACTAAAACTTACTGAATAATTCCATTACCATCGCAAACCATGGGACATAAGTGGTACTCTTTCGAATTAGTTGCGTTAAGCGGAACCTTGGTCGTCATGACTCTAAAATCTAGATCCACAAAAAACATCTTAGATCTGGTGTAGCCATTTATTTTTCGGTAGGTCCTTAAAATTCCCCTCTCCAAGAGAAAAAGAACCCTAATTTTACTTTTTCCGATTTCACAATTGCCACTGGAAAAATGTCCGAAGTTCCAACGGACGCTTACCGCGAAATACTCCTCCGCGTACCAGTTCCCGGTTCCAGTTGAGGTCTGTCTGCAAGACATGGCGTAGCATCATTGACGACCTTGACTTCACTAAGCTGCACCTGAGCGGTGGAATCATCGGATGATCTATCGGAGAAACACCGGTAAGCTCTACTTGTTACCTCTCCGCGACTTGATGTACATCGAAAACGGAGAAATATTCGAATGCATTGATGTTACTAACATTAAACCCGCGGTGGGTCGTGGTATGCCCCTATCAGTAACCTCCCTTTGCCCAATTCTAATGGTCTGGTTTTGATTTCGTCCCAGGGCAAGACAAATTTTTGTGTTCGGTGATTTGGAATCCCTTTACAAGTGAGTGTTTGAAGCTACCTAGTCATCATAGATGTCGAAATGATGTATTTGATATCGGGTTTGGATATGATGAGGCTACCCAGGATTACAAGGTTGTCAGGATTGCGAAAAAAGATCGGACGTTTATCTTTTCCTTGAATTCGCAAGCTTGGCGCAGGTTTCAGGATCTTCCAAATGAGTGTACTGTTAACAATGACTTAAGAAGGAATTGAGCTTTTGCGGATGGTGCATTGCATTGGATGGTCCAGTCTGCGAAAGATAGGGATCTAGGATGGATATTGCCCTCGATCTAACAACTGAAACTTACCGAACATTTCCATTACCATCGTATACCATGGGACATAAGTGGTACTCTCTGGGATTAGTTGCGTTGAGCGGATGCTTGTTTTTGTTTACTGGGACGGCAAGGAAATTTATTATGTGGGAAATTAAGGATGGTATTAGTAGTGATGACATGGTTGGCATGTTAGGCCTAAGCCAAGATGGAAATTTTTTTGGTGAGTTTCATCCAATTGCTTACTTGAAGAATGAAAATCATGTTTTTTTTCACAAGTAGCTTTATAACTTCAACTGCAAGCATGATTGGTTTGCCTTGTAGGATGTGGGAAAGCATTGCTTAATTAAATTTACTATGAAGTTCAACCGGGATGGTAATGATAGTCTTGAGTCTGTGTACAATACTTTTTCGCCCACGGTTATCCCTGCTAGCCTTATTCACCTCAATAGGAATGATGATGTTGATGAGGGTGTTACTTCATGCGGAAGGAAGAGAAAAAGGGATGCTGCTGACTGATGAATACCTGGGCTACACCGACAACCCGTGAACCGGACTATGACCACAAGAAGCCTGGAAGACGAAGTCCAAGCCCGCTAGGGTTACTTGGAGGCACCGGCTGCTAGGGTTGATGACCTAGTAGCCACCTTTTGATGTTTCTAGAATAAGGCCTTAGTCGGGCTTAGCCCAACTTATCCCATTTTATTTCTTGCTCTTTAAGTTTTGCACTAGTATAAATACTTGTAAAACACTTCATTATTTTTCATTGATTTTTAAATAGAAAAATGTTTAGGCACAAATCTGTGGCTTTTAGCATTAATATACGTTTGCGGCTACGGGAGATAAGCATCATTATACCATGTTACCGGGGAG
>JAQRGC011642427.1:0-11667 GCA_028659135.1 Plantago lanceolata | reverse complement strand
AGCAAACAATTAAAATATGAGCTGACATGAATAATGCAAGACAAAGACAAGTGTTGAACAAAAGAGATGAATGAAAATTTATATGTACAAATGAAATTTCGTATGTAAAAACTTCATCCGTTCTTTTAGATTCTTTACGTTTATTTTTTGTCAAAATTTAACTCACACCTTTGCAGGTGGGCCAAACAACACACATTCTACAAATATCTTGAATACCGGTTCAAAAGAAAACGTAAAGAAATCGGTGGAGTACTTTATAACAAGGGTCAAGATCAAAGCACGAAGTCTAAACTCTAAAAGTCTCTTAAATAAGCAAATACATAATTATAATAACGCAAGGCATATTCTTACCTCAGGAAGCCACGTTCGGTTGCTCGCGCTCATGTGGGTCGGGACCAGGTGACTTTGTTCCTTGCCTTGAACCCTTGCACTCAAGCCATGGCTTCGAATTTGCATTTCTTAAGGCCATGAAGCTGTCCCATACTGCAGTATAAATACCAAAATGTCATTGTGAATATCAATAAGTAGTTCTAAAATCAATATTCAGTGTCACTAGAAAGTGTATTAGCCATGACAATATAAACATATTGGTAAAATACAGATGTCATTTAAGAGCCAGAATAACTTTTACATGTAACAGATGTAGAATCTTACTACAAGTTACGTAATGCTGACGTCACTTTCGAAGGGCCAACGTGATAAACATATACCATGTATGCTAGCTTTTACCAAGTTCATGATATCAAGTAGTAGTAGTAGTAGTAATATTTGGTGGAGATGTTGACAGGTTACTTTTGTGTGCCTTTAAGTGATTCCTGAAGCCAAGTTCTTGATCAATATGAAATTGATCTGCAATTTCATCTCACTAAGCACAGATAAACAAGTCCCTGATAGGGTCCCAAAACAGAATAATAATTGATGAGAAACAACTTTTATATCCAAGTGACTTTTGATTCACAGGACCTTCTCCTTAAAATCACAAGCATCATCCTAGAATCTCCTTTATACTACTAGAGCAGCTGCTGCTTGTTATGGAATATATTAAAGTCACAAAAGTAGAGCTTCAAGTACAGCAGCTGTTTAAAGAGAAAGCTACCCACCCAGCCACTTCATTTTTTCTTGCACTAATAGCTACTCTTTTTTTCCCCTTTCATTTTTTTCAAACTTTTGGGCCACACACAACAATTTCACTAATTATTGATAGTATTATTATTCCCTTCTTTCTTTAGTGATCCAATTACAAGCATGCATTATCTTGTGTCAGCTGTTGAACTACATGATATGATAGAGCATTTGGCATGATCATGATCATCATGTGCCATATACGCGACAAACATATTTCATTCAAGAATGTGCAGCATATACAAAAGACAGAGAAGTTGCATATCGGTTTCAGACATTCAAAGAGCATCTTTTGATAGCTACAAATCAATCACATATAGTGAACATTCACATAATTGAGTGAGAAAGATGCATGTTAGTGTCAAAAATGAGTCACAGTGTGATACAGTACGGGGATAAAGATCTCAAATCTCATTAGTTACTAACAGCTGCTAATTAGGTAGGTCATTATCTCTTTTCGACATCTTTATTTTTACTTTGCATCTAATGATCTTGTCCATAAAGATCAGCTACTGATGGAGTAGACAAGGGAATGAATTAATGTGCAGCACTAAGATGGCAATGCTTTGGAAAATCAATCATTGGATTTTGATTCCAGCATTAAGATTTAAGAACCAAACACGCTTTGCCCGAAATCCAAGAAATCTAAAAGACTGATCTGATCTACTACATGGCTTTTAGGATTTGTTGTTTGCCATTCGAGCTCTCTTTTATTTCTCCCTAGCTTTTTCTTCTTTATTTTCTTTACTAGAGTTCGATGACCAATTCGTTGCTTGGATGATGCATGCAAGTGATACTCCTTCCGTCACGCCAGAAACAGTTACTGTTCTGAATTGGTTCACTAGATGAAACTACAACACCATATAGAGCACTATCTACAGGGAAAATTCTTATCTAGGTTTCAGTTGGAGGTGTTTCAGTGCGTCAACAATGGCCTAACCCGAATCTTTAAAACACCAAGAGGGGCAACAGATTAGAACATGCCGAATCAGAAGACACCCCCAAGTATATATAGATATAGACATAGTAACCTATAATCAAAATGGGCTCAGTATGGTATTATGTACCTGATGATGTATACTTACGTCTAACACACTTCTCTCTGAACAACTTGCATGAGTACCTGTATTCACAGTGTAGTGGGGGGTTAAACCCTTAGGATAAGCCGGATTATGATTTAACAGTTGAGGAGGAACATATTATTCACCTTGGACCTATTCAACTTGTAGGCTTCATTTAGAGTTTTGGAGGAAACCACCTTTGGCGAAATCCAAAATTTGTGGCGGATGGCCCTGCCTCGAATCGTATTAGGTGGCCAGTATCACAGGACACGTACCATACGACATATTCTGGAATACATGCCTCCAACATGAGAGAATGCCTTTGAAGGGCTTTCCTCAAAACCTTCATGTAGCATGGCTGTCAATGTGAGCCAGGCCAGCTAGTCGGGGATTCTTAGAATTACAGAAGCAGGTACAGCATATCTGCACCAAATCACAGCGTTATGCTACATTAAAAAGAACAAATGCTTCGATGTATTTAACTTGCACCGATTCGACTACTTCATTTTAGAAAATCAAACGCGAAGAAGCCAAATAAAAAACACCGAATAATTTAATCACTTTATACAATCATTTGCAAATTGCAATGGAAATTCCATGCAACGCAAAATACACATGGTTCTGCATCCTTTTTTCCCGGATTGCTTTCACATGAAAGTAAAGAACCAAATAATATTTTATTCATCTTTTTGTCATTTCCTTGTGGCTGTGGCACAGAGAAAAGGAGATTCGACTGCATGTATTTTATTCCAAAGGAACACTAGTAGTAGTATTGTTTATTTTTCCAGTATACGGACAGATATCCTATACTATCAACCAAATACTAGTCCACAGAGAGAAAAAGGTCATAAACAATACAGTTAATTATTTTATTCCATTCAAAATACCTGGTCAATGGGTTGAAAATGAATCATCTGAGTACTTGACTTTAGTATATAACTTTAGTTTAAGTCATATTACTCTACAGATCTAAGCTGATCTAAATTCAAGAATCCACACAAGACTTGGACTTTAAGCAAAGGTAAAAGATAGGCCTTCTTTATGTCAGCAGCTTAATAGTGCAACATCAAGGTTTTTTGTGCCAAATTTTTACCATTGCTGATTCTTCTGTGTCATAGTTAGGCCTTACATTTCTAATAATGGCACTGAAAACTTGACTACGAAGATCTAACACAATACCATGTAAATCAAGTAAGTCGCACAGAAAGACATAAAACACAGAATCGGGCCTTAATGGGATCTGAACTTGCTGCATATCGTAAACATTATAACAGAGATGGTAACAAGAACGATACGTCACATAAGTGATAAGACATACTCACGATGCAAACATCAACAATGTGCAAATGGTGACACTTGGAGAAACAAGCAATGTGAAATTATTATATCTACGTTGGATAAACCGATAAAGGAAAGTTGGTAGGAGTTTCGGTTTTGTTTGGATCCTAGAGTCTGATGCTTTCAAGATTAAAACATTGAAAGATTTGGAGTCACATATTAAATTGTGTTATCATCAACACTTATCTCTCAATAAAGTATGGACTACTAACACAAACACTTGCTTGTCCAAAGATCTATTACTAGATTCCTTGATTCCTATATCCCAGCAAGAAAACAAAAAGAATAGGCCACAATCCAGCAGCACCTCATAAAGAAAATTCAACAAAATAAGATACCCTATGATAAAATTTCTAAAGGATATAGACATTGGGCATCCCTTTCAATTGCTTAATACAACCATTCATTAAAGCAGCATCATCATCATCATCATTGATCTTTCAAACCAAAGCTTCTTAAGCTTTCATAAAAGTTGAAAACATTGAACATCATGGCAATGGAGATCCCTTCTTATATGTAATCACTGCTATGTTAACGATTTCTTCCGATCCCAGTAATTGTAGAAACTACTCAATCAACAGTCGATATCTCCGAATAGCAAGAATTACCAGGAGGATAGAAACAAATTAAGCACTTTTCTATCCTTTTGAGGACTTGGAGAATCTCTCCATCCATAGAGGTCAAAGAGGAAAGAAAAAGAAGTGGGAAATAAAATATAAATAGGAAAAAAAAAAGTATGATAATGAAATGGGAAATGGGAGAAAGAAAGGGCCAAAGCTCAAAGGAATATATTCCCCTCCAGCATAACCCCACTTATGTTTCCTGATATGGAGTGAGAACATAAGACACCCCAACAATTCCCTCCCAAATATATACCGGACTAAGAGTCTCACAACCAAAACACACACACTTATATCTTATCACACAAACAAAGACATACAATGGCTCTTCATGGAAGTCAAAGTAAAGCTATGAGCTTGAACTTATCCAGCGATGCAAAACCAAGATTGAAATGGACTGCGGAGCTTCATCAACGATTTGTCGATTCGGTTAACCAGCTCGGAGGCGCAGAGAGTGAGTTTAACTAATGCTTTTGTTTCAATCAAAATGCTAGTAATACAATGACTGTCTTGTGTACCTTTTTGTTACTGAAAATTGTTTTTGTCATGGCAGAAGCTACACCAAAATCTCTGATGAGGACTATGGGGATCCATGGACTCACCTTGTACCACCTCAAGAGCCATCTGCAGAAGTATCGTCTTGGTAGAAATCACCAATCCAAGCCCTACCACCAAAATCAGCAACAAGGTAAGGACTAACGAACTTACTATCAACCTATGACTTCATGATATCAAGAAAGTGCATAAATACTGAGACATAATCATCATGTTCAGTTTCAGATGCTGAAGCAGAAAGTTTCTTCAACAGCAAGCAATGTGATGAAGAATCACAAGAGCCACATGAACAAGTCAATGACAATGAGTAAGTAGTTTATCCTAATAAATTATTTATCATAGTACAAGAAAAGTAGTGCAAGAAAACTGACCAGTTACATGGATTATGCATTTGTCAGACGTACAGAAATAGCTCAGGCTTTACAATTGCAAATGGAGGTGCAGAGAAAACTTCACGAACAAATCGAGGTATATGACAAGCTAACTTATTAGGCTGCCTACAGAGAGCATAACAGAGTTTGTAGTGACTAATGAGTTCATTTTGTTACAGGTGCAGAGGCATCTGCAGCTAAGAATTGAAGCACAAGGGAAGTACTTACAATCCGTCTTGAAAAAAGCACAAGAAACGCTCTCTGGATATGGCTCTTGCTCAATAGAGGTCGAACGGGCAAAAGCACAGCTATCACAGCTCATGTCTATGGTTGACTCGGGTTGTCCGAGCTCCTCATTCTCTGTCCTGACAGAGAGTGATGGATCAATGTTAAGAGATACAACGAACAAACTACTAGGACATAACGGATGCTCACATGAGAGTTCATTAACATCGTCTGAATGCTCAGGTATGAAGGAAGAACTGACACCAACACATGAAGTTGATAACAAGTCTGTAGTGCTTTCGCTCATGGAAATGCATCCTTCCAAGAAGAGCAGCGCAGAGAACAATGCTACGAACAGGAAACGGAGCAGAAGTAACGATGATGATGAACTGAAGCTCGATTTGAACTCCAAATACCTGAATGAATTTGATTCCAGTCCAAGAATGATTGACTTGAACTGCAAGATAGCTGAACCGTAAAGGAAACTCCGGCATCCATAAACAGCATCAGCAAGTGCTTTTTCGTACCATATATAGCATCTATATATAATATACTATAAGATTAAGATTACATCTTAGTATTCTTATGCTAGCAAATATGATCCTTAGCTAAAATGTATATTATTATGTTTATGGGCCACAATGTCAAGGATATCCATATTAAAAGCTAAGCTTCCACTTGTGTTGCATATTCCCCTGTTCCATACAATTCATTTACCTAACAAATTAGGAGGAAAATGTCTAACAGATTCTTGAGGACCATGTATCGATTATGCCAGAGAAGTTTGCGCAGAATTTAGTTCACGAATATTCTACAAAATTGGTGGTTATAGCTAACTCGAATAAGTAAACAATCTATACCATATCTCAAGGCTCTCAATCGTAGCATCTTTCTTATAAAAGGCGATGCCATTACACTGGTTATTAGCAGATTCGCAGATAGGAAGACTTTTCTTTCATATATACTATATAGAGTATTGTTTTAAATCATCAACTGGATTTAAGTTACATATGGAATACCTGAGTAACACTGGTGATGAGCATGAATTCATCTAACAATCCATTGCAAAAGCAGATCAAAATGTTATCATCAAGAAAAAAGAAAAGCAACCTCGTGCTACATCATATCGTTGCCAGACAGAGAATAAACATACCACAACAGACAATGGACCAGCAAGATAAGCATACAAGCTTGTTCTATCTAGGGGGGATCAGATAGGTTATAAGATGAGGCTGCCCCATTGTCATAATAGGCAAAGTGGACACCAAGCATCTACTACTCGTCACATCCCCTTTAAAACTTGTCTAAAGGATCCTAATCTAGGTTCATCAGTTGAGCAACTAGTATAGCATACAATGTTCAGCAATACCGGTTTAAATACCTCATGACAGGCCTCACAAATGAACAAAATACTCTTACATCTTAATGACCAACAGAGAGTCCTACCTCAACATAGTTTACATTACACATTTACACATTGCTAGAATTGAATAATCTCATTGTTTTCGTATCGTCTCGATTCTCGAGTCCTCGACGACACGAATTGCAAACATATAAAGAGCAGCAGAACTAACATAATTCAGGCAGTTTAAGCTATGCACATAATGACATAATAACTACTGTTATAATCATCTGTAACATAAACTAGTAGCCAAGTTCAAGAATCATATGAACATAATAGAGGTTCATTAACAACCCAAAATCACCACATGTTCGAAATCGCAATCTGGGAATAAATATATTCATTCATTCGAAAATCGAAACAAGATAACCATTGAAACCTGATTCATCATTCTATACACATTGAACCAAAGAACCAGAAATCTTGCTAAGACAAACAAAATAAAATCTGGACATTGATTAAAACCTAGCTCTCACTACTATCCTCACCACTAGTCCTCCTCCTGCCACCAAAAGTCAGCCACACCCAAGTCTCCCTCCTCCTCTCACCACCATCATCGTCACCATCAGGTTCACGGTCACCAGAACTACTCTCCTTCTTCTCCTCAGCAGGCATCTCATATCTGCAAACAGGGCAAGACCCATGAACCCTCAGCCACTTCCCAATACACTCCTCATGAAACTTATGCTTACACGGCATCTCCTTCGCCTTTTCCCCCTCCTTCCACTCCTCCAAACAAACCACACACTGCTCCTCATCACCACCACTACCCATATCCACAGTCACAAGAGCATCGATCGACGCCTTCGAAGCCGGCGGCTGACCTTTCTTTCCCGAACCCAACTCATCAAACAGCGAATCAAACCCTGGAAAGGGCGGCGACGAGCTTCTTGACAAAACGACCATGTTCTGGGTCAAGGGGTTGACGAAGATGATCCGATCCGGTGAATCTGGGGTGTCCTGATTTGGGGTTTCTTGAGGTGGGTCCGAGGAGTTGAGGCCTAGGAAAAACGGTAAAAGGAGACCCATGTCTCTGTTTCGCGAGCTCAGGAGGGTTTCGATGAACTGTTCTGGAGAAGGCGGTTCTGATGAAGGCATTTTCAGTCGACGATTTGGTTGGTTGAATCTGGGATTGTTACAGGAGATAATTGTTGGTAGGGAAGATGGAGAGTGAAAGAGCTGGGAGGTTTTAAGAAGGGAGTGAGGAGGCGCCAACGGGAATGTAGTAGAAGGTTCTGGAAGGCTGGTCTAGAAAGTTTGGAACATGGAGAGCTGCTTTCGAGTTTATCTCCTGCTTTACTTTTTCCTTATTCGTGCTTTTTGAATTCAGATATTTTCTTCTAGGCGAGGGTTTGCTACGTGGGGGTTCACCGTAGGTCGGCTGGGCTCCCTCTTGACGTCTTCAATTGTGACACGTCTGTTCATCTAATTATTTTTTAATTTATCTGTTTTTAAACTTGGATTAAACATGTTGATAACGATCAACTCGTACTCGGAATGATTATTTCACGCAATTTCTTATGAGAATATTTCGATATTGGTTGGGCGTTTAAGTTTCGGTTGATTGGTTGGAAGAAGCTTGTTAATCTAATATTCATATGTGATATTAAAAATATTATGATACACGTGAAGTAGTATTTCACGATAATTTTAACTTTTAACTGATTAATATATTCACATTATGATTTACCGGCATAGCAATAACACAAATCTACTTTTCATCGACATTAGTTATACTATGTTCGAAACTTTTATAATTGTATGTCTTAGTGTAAACATGTTTTTCTCCATTAGTATCGCCCCCGAGATGGTACTTAACACCTTAGTTTTGCTGGAATCAATTGGTTTTTCGTGTAAACATGTTTTTCTCCATTACTATCGCCCCGGATGGTACTTAACACCTTAGTTTTGCTGAAATCAATTGGTTTTTCATGTAACATGTTGAATCAAATGCAACTGACAAATAATGGTGGCTCTTTCATGAGCGTTATTTGGGGAGGGAGACTGACGAGGGTAAAAATTGGTGAGTCGTCTTAAGTCGGGTAAAAACGTTCATGCGTGAGCTCGTCAGGTGGCTTGCTCTTGTAAAACTCTAGATCTGGAACTTGTGATAGTTCTCTTCTTTGGTCTTGACCTCAAATTTGCCAAATATCTGTGTGTGTGTGTGTGTGTGTGAACCGGCTTGTCGTTGGTCAAGCCGGAATTTTGGACTTTAACCGAGGGAAGAGCCGTTAAACTCTTCCCAGGACAAATATGTGTTTAATGGAGAAAAATCAATTACCTGTCCTTTTGGATCTTGAGGGCTATTTATAGTTGTAATTGGCACATGGATTTTCGACACGTGTATGACCCGGATTATGACAAGTAAGCCCTAGTTGGTTACATGTCGCTTTCAAGGACACAATTGTCTTTTTACCTCTGACCGCCTTTAAACGTCGCGGTTAAGAACTGTTTAGTCTTTTCATTCATGAATAGCATCTATTTAGAACAAGCTACAAAGTTCCATTCAACAACTCGACTGAGATTAACTTCGTGTAGCCGTTCTCGAGCTGAATAACTCATTCCTGTCTCCATAGTACTTCTCCTCGGTAATGAGAGAGGTCGAGGCGTGCTACTGACATAGTACTCATGTCCCGAAAATCCTCATAACGTTAACTGCACAATCTCATATAAGTTATATAACTCTTTCCGACAAACTCAAGTCGGTGTCCTGCACTCGGTGTATTACCCGTATTCGAGAAATCATGACGTACTATCTCTGGATTCGTACTAAGTCGCTTTAATCCGTAAAAGACATATTTTTCACTCAACGGAGATAGAGTAACTTGAGATTGAACATTGACTCGATCATACAAAAGTATACTGAAACTCCAAATTATAATTCACCAAAGTTTAGACCGATCAAAGCTTAGAAATGTGACAGTGACGGGGAAAATTCGTGCCAGACGCCTCCGCAAAGTCGTTATAGGCTTATAGCGTGCTAATGCGTTATTGTACAGATTTGTAATAAGTGAACAATCAAGGACTATTTTGTAATTCAACTAACGAAACTGCCATTTTCCCAATAGTAGCAGTTTCATATAGTTTCAGAAATCAGAACTGGTGACTCTTTCATCAAATTCACTGTTTTTCAAAATCGTGAAATCAGAATACCTCAACTAATTAAACTAATCATCGAAGCTTTTCTGACATATACAGTAATCGCTTGTTACTGCGCACACAATCCGAAGTTATACGGGTAATAATCGATATTGAACACTCGCAGGTAAGGTGCTCGATGAAATGTCCCAATGAATGTTTCAACTTGTAAGATTAGACGACTTGCCCTATTATATTTATTTTTTGACTTAATCCCTCTCAGGGTTTTATCTCATTGGAGGCTCCATGGAGATTGGCACTTTTGTTGCGACACTCAAGTTCAGTGCTTCTTCAATCTTTGGAACAACCAGTGGTCTTCGTGGTTCGAGTATGCTTCCCCCGCACACTGCAAGTAAGCAGGATGAGTCACGTCGCAAGCTAAGTTCTTGAAAATCGAGAGCATTGTTGTGGAAAATTCTAATGTAAACGATACTCTTTTCAGATTTGGTTATGAAGCCATTGGTGGTTAGTGCAAAAGGCACTCATAAAACCGAGAGTGCCAAGATTCTCAATAGAAGATTGAAAAAGAAGGTTAACTTAACGACCATTTCTTCGACATAATGTCTTAATCAATGCTCTTGCTATTTGCCGTTTCAGTAGCTTGTTCAGATTCTTAACTTCATACGTACCTACACGATATAGGCATATAGCTGGTGTGCTGCGTACTTTGATAGTATGTGGTTCCATGTGATATGCTATGTTTACTTAGCATTGAGTTGTGAGTGTTCTGTTGTGGCATTTGTGCATTGCATATTGACAAATCTTAATTTTGTTGTCAGTTCAATGGAACAGCCATAAAACCGAGGCTTTCAGTCTTCTGTTCGGATAAGCAGTTGTATGCTATGTTGGTAGATGATCAGAACAAGAAGTCCTTATTTTTTGGGAGTACTCTGCAGAAGTCAATGCGCAAGGATCCATCTTCAACTACGGCGGTAAGCATCCCTCTCATTTGGCTGATATTATTAGAAGCATATGTAATTGCTCAACTAGATGCTCCGTGGTTGCAAAAAGTTGTTCGCTTGATGCTATCTAATCATCTGCTCTATTCAAGTTATAAGACATTAAGATCTTTCTTTCTTTAAACCTGAGCAAATTTGATCCAAGATATATAGTTTATAGAACCACAGCATCTTCAATTCTTGATGTTTATGGAAATTCATAATCTTAGGAAACCGCTGAACGTGTTGGGGAAGAGCTCATCAAGACTTGTATGGATCTCAAAATAAATGAAATTTCGTCATATGATCGCAATGGTTTAGCCAGAGGAGAACGGTTGCAGGCCTTTGAGATTGCCATTGCTCGCCATGGATTCTTGCAGCGATAGATTTGAGTGAGTTATTTTACTCTGTTGGTTGATTTTTGGTGGAAATTCCGAAATTCTATATTGTAGAGTAATAGTGTGTGTTCTGAAGTTTGATAACAAATTCATAGGAATTTATCAATATAATTTGATGTTTTAATGAAGGAAAACATGAAATGATAACGCGAAGCATTTGTGTTGTTGAAACCATGAACATGTTGGTTAATCTTGTCACAAGATTTCCATAAAATTAAAGACCAGACAAAGGAAAAAGTTCTAAAGGTCTTCAATGGTACATCACTAGATGAAAATCCATGAGTTATTCAAATGACATATGATCAGACTTCCGCATATAATATTGATTCACCGGAAAATGAGGGGAACTCAATGCTGGAGTTAGATCCACATGGTTGTGCGCTTGGAAAAACAGGACACTCGATGAAACTTGAGGCAGAGGTATCCACACATAGGTGAACTTGGAAAAGCTGATAATTGCCAGCAAGATCAACATTGCACTCCACGAATGGTGCATAGC
>JAQRGC011641846.1:0-11045 GCA_028659135.1 Plantago lanceolata | reverse complement strand
TGGCTGGTGAAGATGAGGAGTCATGCTTGGACTCTCTGGGTGGTTTAATCCATGGCAAATCTGGCTTCACCTACAAGGCGGCAAAACCTAAGCTTTTCTTCCTCATTTTCCTCTCTTTCGTTTCTTGCACCTTGGTCTTGGCCTTCCAGTTGCTCTCTTCTGATTCTTTGCTTTGTGAGTGTTCATTTTCCAGTTGGGTTTTTCGAAAGATTTTGTCTTTTGGTGTTCTTGGTTTATGGGTGCTTACTGTTTTGTTTTTGCAGATTCATTTGGGTTTAATAGAGGAGCCCTGGATTCCCAGATTTGTTCATCTGTTGCTAATGGTGAGTTTTTGGCCTATTAGTAATTCTTGTTCATGTTTATGTTTGTTAAATTACTCAACTGTTATATTAGTGCAAGAAAAGATTTAATCTTCCTGTGTACTTGCGGACTGTTTGGTTCGAACTGGTTTGTATGATTGTGTGAGTTAGACAAAGTCGCGGAAAATTAATTAGTTTTTTTTTTTTTTGTTGGTAGAATTTACTTTTATGTGTATATCTAGAATATTAGTAAGATGTTGATTGATTGCTTTATGGGAACTTTGAGTTTGAGGTGGTTGTTTTCTATTTGGAAAGTATGTTCTAATTGTTCTTTGTTTGACAAATAGTAGTACTACTATGTTTATGGTTATGGACTTGTGGGGTATGAGGTGTATCTGGAGTTGCTGTTTTTGCATTTCCTACCTAATGTTGATAGAAAATTAGGCATTGGGTTGAGTTCTGATATGGATGGATGATATTGTTTCAGGTACGATATGTTGCGAAAGGAATAGTGTTCGGGCCGATATATGTGTTATGAAAGGGAATGTGAGGACTCACTCTCCTTCGTCGTCTATCTTTCTGTACAATGGTGATGTTTCGATTGATCAGGCTGATGGTGAAAGTGAAAATGCGGCTGTAATCCAGCATGAGAAGGTTAGGCCTTACACTCGAAAATGGGAAGCTGATGTTATGGCAACGATTGACGAACTAAATCTAGTTTCGAGAAAGGATTCGGGTGCTGATCATAGGTGTGATGTCCAACATGATGTCCCGGCTGTGTTCTTCTCCACTGGAGGTTATACGGGTAACCTATATCACGAATTCAACGATGGGATTTTGCCTTTATACATCACCTCTCAGCAGTTCAACAAAAAGGTTGTTTTTGTCATACTTGAGTATCATAATTGGTGGATCATGAAGTATGGTGACATATTGTCGCAACTCTCCGACTTTCCTGCTATCGATTTTAGTAAGGACAAGAGGATTCATTGCTTTCCCGAAGCCATTGTCGGGTTAAGAATTCATGACGAGCTGACGATCAACCCCTCTCTCGTGGAAAACAACAAGACCATAGTTGATTTTCATGATGTCTTAGACCGGTCATATTGGCCTCGTATCTCAAGCCTTATTCAAGATGAAGAGCGTGAGAAATCCGCAGCTTCACCTTCCTTTAATCCACTAGTGATGAAAAAGGAAGAAAAAAGGCAGATCAGGCCAAAACTAGTTATTGTGTCCAGAAATGGTTCAAGAGCTATTACTAATGAGGATTTGTTGGTGAAAGTGGCAGAGGACATTGGGTTTGAGGTCGAAGTCTTGAAGCCCGAAAGAACTACTGAGCTAGCGAAAATCTACAGGGTCCTAAACTCGAGTGATGTTATGGTTGGTGTTCATGGTGCTGCCATGACACATTTCCTCTTCACCAAACCTGGTTCTGTTTTCATCCAAGTTGTGCCCTTGGGTACAGATTGGGCAGCTGAGACTTACTACGGTGAACCGGCAAGAAGACTTGGTTTGAAGTACATTGGGTACAAGATTCTACCGAGAGAGAGCTCACTGTACAACGACTATGAGAAAAACGACCCTATCTTGGTTGATCCAGACAGTGTCAACAGCAAGGGATGGGAATTTACGAAGAAAATCTATCTTGATCGGCAAATGGTGAAGCTGGACCTCAGAAGGTTTCAGAAACGCCTACTCCGCGCTTACTACTACACCGTTGCTAAGAAGAACGGTCGCATAAGGGGTGCAATGCGTTCTCTTTCATTTTGAAGTCTGTTATTCTTAGAGTAGTCTTGTGTAAATCAGTAACAACAGAAAAGAAATGGCTGTAGACTGTAGTCTTGTAGAGGGTAGTGTTTTGTCATAGTATATATCATAAAACTGCAAATCAATGAACTTTTTGTTTGGTACATTCGGAAAAAGATACATGTTGAAAGATATCTTGTTGGTGAACTGATTTTGGTTTTACCGGTCATATTTTGGTGAAGTCGCAGTCTGTTTGGTACTCAACTAAAGGTCTGCCTAACCGGCTTTGGAGTTCATTTACACCCTCTAAATTAGTTACTATTCAACCGTCAACCTTCTCTTTAAACTACTCCGTTTTAGTTGAGATTCAAACAGTTTGAGATCTAATTTTGGTGAGTTCTAAAGAAAATTTCTAAATGTTTTCATACACTTTTGCTAAAGGGCATGTTACTTGTCTTCATGCCACATTAATTAGAGCATATGCTTGTTGTAAGTTGTAATAGACCGTTGGCATTGAACACTTGAATAATTTTTGTACCTTACACAACTAGATTCAATCTTATGATTTTTAAGTTCATACTTTTCTGAGAAAATCTTTATCTAGTTTCTGATTGGCCAAACTCATGTGTATCCGACTAAGGCGGTTCAATCTTTTATTGACACTATTATTGCCAAGATAGTGGGATTTTTATCAGAAAAGGAATAGGATCCAATGTGCCATGTTCTTGTATACTAACAGCTAGCACTTGTTTGTTTCCATAAAAAGATGAAAATTATGATCAAATTCAAGACATGGATTGATGTTTAAGTGGTGAAGGATTGTTCTCCGGGGACCGAGGGAGTATGTCGTAGTAGTAAGGATGTCGAATTTTCTTAAACAAGATCTTGAATTCGATGATAAAAGGATAATAATGCCCGAATCGGACATTGGGTTGAAAAAGATAAACCCAGCCTGTGAGGTGCTTTTCTAGATGCTGGTTGGGCTACTTACATTAAGATAAGCAAACACCCGGTCTATTCTTTGCTACAGCATGCTGTTGTGCCTTATGGTGCTTTAGCGTGTTGTACAGTACAACATATGAAGCATATGGTACAATTAAGGTAACTCTTAATGCACCATGAGGCACAACAGCGTGCTGTAGCAAAGACACAATCCAAACACCCCATATGTTTTTGTTTCAGAGGACATTGATTGGTAACTGAGCAGCCCTTAGATTCTTTATGCCATCTCCTGTACTTGGACATGTGATCTTTGAAAAAAAGTTCACTTTCTATATGCCTGTGAACACATAAACTTATCCAGAATGAATCACATGGAAGAACCAATTATTAATCAGAGAAGAATTACAGGAATCCAATCACTTTAGTCATGTCCCTCAGTTGTCTGTACAGAAACTACTTCTAGCAAACATGTATTCATTGCAGAAGTTAATCCTAAAGCAACTGAACTACTGAAGAAGATCTCAGTGGTGTTTGTATGCTTTGAGTTGAAGCATAACTAACTAACTTGTTCCTGTTCCAACTGTCCTAACTGAATCTAAAGCCACCATATCAATAACTTTCCCCGATGTATGAACTTAAGTTGGTCGCATCTTGGCACAATGGCACATTCCTAAAAGAATCTAAAGCCATCGCTTTGATAACTTTGCTGAAGCACGAACTTGAGGCGGTGGTGTTAACTTTCCTGATGCACGGATTTGAGGCGGTGGCGTCCTGGCATTCCTATTCGCATCTGCATCTGGACAAAACGAACAAACAGAGATGTACAAGTACAAGTTCTTCATTAGACCATATAACTAACTTAAGCTGATGCAATGTGACTAACAAGTTTCTGGACATGGTTTGTGAATTGTTGTAGCTCATTGTCAGAACTAAGACTTACAGGAATCAGTTGGAACCCCCCCAAGCGAGGAACGCCTGGACTTCTCTGGTTGTATACCAGTTAGTGACTGTCTCCTCAGAACCCTTGCATTTGAAACAGGTGATTTTGGCTCTTGTAACATGCTCATGCCATTGAATGATGCCTTAACTTCAGTTTGTTTCGGTTGGTTCCTGTGTTCGCGTAATAATACAAGGTCATTTTTCAGCATCGAAGTTGACTGGAAGAAAAGCTTTTCGCTTTCTTGTAACATCACAGAAATGAAACTTGTGTTCGGGCGGGAATACATTAACTACCTTTTGTCTGAGCCATGTATGAATTTCCCAATGGTCCGGAGAGATTTCCTTATCTGGGATGTCTTCCCCTGAGTCGCCTGAGTCGCACCAGGCCCTTGAGTGGAACAAGGTGTTTGGGTTTCTGAACAGATGTTACGACGCTCACTAAGCACCCCTTTTGGAACCTCATCTGCCAACTTTATCTGCGGCTCCGGTGTTGTCGGTACTTGGAATGACAGAGACTTCGTTGCTGTATCAATTTTTACCCTCGGGCTTTTGATGCCTGCAACGGTTGGACTCTTAGGAGGAACTCTTGTAACTTTCACTGATGTATCAATTCTTGCAATTGGACTTCTGATGGCTGTGCTAGTTGGACTCTTAGGGGGAACAACTTCTGGCCCTTCGAGACTTAATCTTCGGGAACGAGGTTTCACAATTGGAGTCTTGGGTCCCCGTTTCTCATCAGCATTGACTGATGATCTGTACAGTGGCATGGTGGTTCCATTTTCGATACTTAGCCTTCTGGTACGAGGAGGCGTTCTTTCAGTCACCCGTTTCAGTTTTCCAACTGGAGTTTTTGCTTCCTTGCAAGCCAACGCCTTCTTGAGGCTTGCTATCTGTACAGGTTCCAACGAATTTTGTTATGATGATTAGTCACCGAGAAGAACGAGGCAATTCAACATTAAAAGCAAGCAGAATGCGGAAGTCTACCTGTGCTTGTAGCTCTAATACCTCAGCACTCTCTTTATTTGCATGGGCTGCACCCAGTTCTACAGTTGAGACCCTCTGGGCGAATTTCAGTGTACTTATCGTCTCGTTAAATGAATCTGCTTCAGGACTCACATGAGCGAACATCAAGGTTTTTGCATTGCCACCTGCTCAGACAAACTACAGTCAATACTAATATCGTGCAGAACTTAACTTTGCATTGTACACTTCGACTTGCACAAGTATTGATACCTAAAGAGTGCTGCAGAAGCAAAGTAAGCTTGCTGTTCCTGTAGGGTATATGAGCGTTCTTATGTGCCAAAGCAGAAATAACGTCTCCCAAACAAGCGAGAGATTTGTTTATGTACTGTGCTTCTTTGAGTCCTTCTCCACTAACTTCCGACTTGTCCACTCGTTCACTACCAGCAAGATCCACCAAATGGAGGCAGCTAGAAAGCATGCTTCCCGATACATCTTCACCTCGCACGTGCACGGTCAATATACTGCTCAAAAGGTCACTTCATCAGTATGATGCAGTTTTAGGATCACGATAAATGTATTGTATGTAAGTTTAAAATACACAAACCTGTGTGAACGGCTGCTTCGAGCATTCATTGCAGTGGAACCGGAGGCACGGTTAACTTCACCAAGTTTCATCAGGTTCATTACATCAGTGGTAGACTTCACTGGACACAATGTAGCATCAGGAAGCGTCAAACTGTTTTCACCGGCGCAACTCCTAATCTCCAGCTTAGTTGAGGCTGAATCTTCTGCAAGAAGATCACGAACTTGTTCGTTGTATATCTCAACCATTTGCACTCGAATTTCATATTTTATTACGTCCTCTCTTTGGTGAGAGATCTCAAAAAGATCCGTGAGAGCCAAATAACTGATCCCCGATTCTGTAGCTGATCCACCAGGAGGACCGCACTATCAACGTAAATTTTTTATGTTAGCAGGCGACATATTTATCATAGCCAGCACTTAAACAGGAATGCATAGAAGTACAACATCAAGGAACCTCACCATAGTATGTGTCTTGCCAGATCCAGTTTGACCATAAGCAAATATGCAAACGTTGTAACCATCCATAACGGATCTAATAAGCGGCTGTGTGTCTCTGAACACCTCATCTGAAATATAGGACTAATTATCAACAGGTACATTCTCTAAGATCAAGCTGTTTCAACACATTCAAACTATTGATTACCTTGAGTGGCTGTTGGGCCAAACACATGATTAAACTGAAAAAGCTTTTGTCCATCTCTTTGGGGCTTCAAAGGGTCTGAGACCATCAAAGAACCATCTTTTCCAATAAAATCGATGGCATTTGGAATTGCATTGTTATAAGCTGGTCTAATTCTACAGAACACTCGGATATTTCCTGGAAAATGTTTTTAAAATTGAATTTAAACCGGAGAGTGGTAGACAAATTATTTAAACAAAAATGAAGGTAACATGACATGAGACTACTATACAAATAAAGATGGTACAAATTAGTTACTAACCTTTCAGATCCTGAACCATGTTGTACAGACTCCTGTTCTCTTGTACTACCTTATGATAACCACTAGCTGCATCGGACATCTCTAGAATTTGGTCTCCTGGAAAATGTAAGAAAGATGGCGTTCAAATCATGCTGCTCATATCTTTACTAAAAGCTCGTACTCATAAATTTAATGACCACCTTTTGTCCACATCACCAAATTTATGCATAAAAAGAGTGATCTCTTCGTATGGGAAGGACACCATTGAACCTATCCTCATAAACTAATGGTGTATCAAACTATGCTCATTATATGAAATTGAACTTTCTGAGCATGAGAGCGAAAATCAGGTTTGTCTAGTAAAAACATACCGAGATGTTTCAGATCACTTTGAAACTGACATTGCAGGTTCTGAAACTCTTTCTTCGAACTAGATAACATTTGTTTAATGTTCTGCAAACAGAAATGAGATTCAAACAAGGGTACATAATAGTGAATGATGCATTTCAACTATTGAAACATTGGCCAACCGAGAAATGCCCTATCTTACAAAATTACAAATGGAATAAAGCACAAAAAGCTTACAGAGAGTTCTCTTTCTTGGTGCTCGACCAGATTCCAATGATTGCATTTACCCTTTCCCAGGCAAGCTCTGCAACACTATTGAGCAAATAATTTTTCTATGTTACACCGAAATGAGAACCAGAAAGGCTATTCTATGAACACATGGGATCAGCTTGCATAGATGATATTTTCCTTCTAATTCATTCCCATAAAAATATATTGTTACATTATTCATTATAGATTTTTCGCAAGACACCTTCAAGCTGAAAACCACATATAGTCTAATATGTCAAGTGTAAGTAAATTGCCAGTGCCCTTATGAAAGTTTACCTTGTCTTTTCCTTGATTCGGCAAAGCTGCAAGGGTCTTGTTCGTTGAACTCACAGGTGAATGACTTTTATCTCTTATATAGTCCAGTATACTGGATTTCATCTGGATGTAAATAAACGTATAAATCAAATAAGTTGGCAAATTAGACCAAAGGCTATGCTTTAGGTGATAATCGGGCATACAGCAACCTTGATCTTGATCGAACTGACAAAAAAAAAAAAAAAGAAAGATGATATACCTCAGGGAACGTCGTCTGAATTTGTTCATCCAAACAATTTGACAGGATCTTGCTGAAGAATTTCTTAGAATCCTGGTAAAGAGGATGTTTAAGAACATGATAAGACTTTGGATTATACACTTGATTAATTCAAGAAAAAAGTATTGGTGTACACACCATTCTTCCACTATGATAGCTATCAAACAAGTTATTGTCCATGTTCTCCTTGGAGTCCACCATTCGTTCAGCAAGAGCCTTGACAATTTTATCTGTAGAATTTATAAGCTGTTATGAGTAAATGAACAAGCAGGTGTAATACTCGTGACAGCAATGATCATATATCTCCGAAAGTAAAAGAAATTTCTAGTTTGAGAAGTACCTTCAAGACTCCTCATCTTGTCTGCTGATGGTGTTGATTCATCGCTGCTTACAGACATATCTAACTGTCTACGGCTATTATAACTAACCGTTTCAGTTCCAGTAGTTTGCACCGGATTCCTACCAACAGAATGCACAACGAGTGGTGACCTTGGTAATTTAAAAGGTCCATTACCACCTGTCAGTTGTTTCCACTCATGGTAAGCCTTAAGAGCCAAGATGCAATCGACAACTTTACTTGATGACCCCTCCTTCAAGTTTTCCTGTGTATGCAAAACAAACTTGCTTGTAAGGTTAACATATCTATGTGCACAGTAGTTGATAGGGCGACTTAGTACTTACCCTTTCAAAGACAGTAGCTTCGAATACTGGAAGCTTCAGTTCTTCTGCAGCTGCTAAAAAGTTCCGGATGTTCTCAAAATACTGATAAGCTGGTAAGGGCTGGCAATCCCATGGCAGTGTATATGATGGTGCATTGATCTCTATGACCTAATAAATCATGGTAAGAAAACAAAATGATGAATTAGCCCTTGACAATGATCGTTTACTTTAACATAAGCCATCAGATTCTTAATTACCTTCTGAACTGAACCTGGTTGGATTTTATTTATCATGTTACAGAGCAGTATGCCATTCCTTAAGCATGAAATGAACTCTTGCTCTGATGGCTGGCTTGGTATCCCCAGTGGCCCAACTAGGTAATCTAGCCAATAAACGGCTTGGTATCGTCTCAGAGCTATGAGTTCAATATGTCATTGCAACAAAAGACTCGATCATTCTCAGAATATAAAAACTAGAAGTATGAGAACATGAAAACTGACAACATAATAATATCAACTTCCAACGTTGCGAATATAATCAATCTAGCCAATCAACCACTTGATAATGATATGAGTCCTATTAAACAAGTACACGAAAATTGACAGAATAACGACAACATTCCAAGTCCGGCCCCAGAGTAATCTAAGTGTAAGACAGCGCACAACCCAAATATTCAACTAACTTCATAGAGATATCACACACACAACATCTAAGTCTCTATCGTTTGTGAGATCACAATAACACGAAAATGACAAAGTAAAGTGGCCCCCAATCTAATCTAGGCATAAGACAGCAGCTTGATATGATCTGCAAACTCAGTTTGCACACAAAACTTCTCAACTTACTTTACATAGATTACACCGATACGCAACATGAAGTGAGAAATAACGACCCTGAGTCTCGCTATTCAAATCACAAGAACACGAATACGAACACAAACACGACAAAATAACGAAAACATTCCAAGTAGCCCTATCACCTATGTAATGTATGCGTAAGACAGCTTGATACTCTCTACAAACTTCGGCTCAAATTTTCATTTAAACCTTAACAGAAATAAAGATCACAAATCTTTAACAGATTCTGCCTAAACCAAGAAATGTAACTCGGATCATAAAATTAAAAAAACTCTATCGTCCCACTAACAAAACCGAAACAGTTAACGAAGAACTAACAAAATAATTTCACATAAACGCACGACGATTTCATCGAATATCACGAAGAATCAAATAAAATCGACAAAACAGAAATTAAATGGAGTAACTAACTAACCAGCTTCTTCAGCTCTTCTCCACGCCAAATCCCTCCCTCTACTCGTAAAACTCTCCATCACCACAGCTGCAAACCCCAAGAAAATCAAAACCCACCAACAATTTTCACCAATTCCCAACTCCAATCACGTTCATTCAGCTTCACCAATCGAATTCAACAGAAACAAAATCCAAGAACGCACCTTAAACAGTGAAGAGGAATTGAATTGAATTGAAAACCCTAAAAGTTTCCCAAATTGGAGAAAGATTTGGGGAATCAATGTTGATTTGTATCTAGTATTTATCAGAGCTGAAGTGAAAGTGAGAGTGATTACTCCGTTAATTATGAAATGTTTCTTTTCTTGGCGTAGTGCTTATATTTGGCTCGGATTTACCGAACCTGAGGTTCCGAAATGTACCGTTACTTGTGCTGGATTTGAATTCGAATTTTCTGCTGTGGATCTGCACCGTTGATTTGTGTCAGATGGGGGGTAGGTGGTCGTTGGATTTTGTGGGAAATTTTGTGTGGGCTTTTGGATTGGGCTTTCAGTTTTACCAGGACTTGGGATTAGTTGTCATGTCTCCTGTGAGTTAGCGTTTGCGGAAACCCGAGTTGGCAATTTTACCCGCTTTTTACCCGTTTTTTCATATCCATTTGAAACGGACGCGTATGGAGCTTACCCTTTTGTAGAAATGAGTTTAAAACGGGTCATCCGTTTAACACCCATTTAGTATGAATAAATGTGGGTTATGATGCGGGTAAGGCTCTGTTCTCTTTATACAAAATATAACCAAACCGAACTGCCTAAATGTTTAACCCATTTAAAAGTTAAAACCACAAAACTCACTACACAACTTGAATTACATTATAATTTCATCTTCCTTTCTTTCTTTTTTTATTTTTCTTGGTAATGAAAGACTGTCAATCCTTAAACTTTATCAAAATTCAAAAAGGGTACAAGTGAGGGGGTGGCAATTCTCGAAAGACATCCATCCCCAAATCTACACTATCTGCCCTAGCCAATCTATTAGCACACAAGTTTGTTGAACGTTTAATCCATTTGAAACTAATATCCCAAGGTTTCCCAATCAGCTTCTTGCAAATCTGCACCTTAGACTTCATCATATAGTCGTCTCCGCAGTCCACATCCCCAGTGATCATTTTATACAACAGTGATCATCTTCCTTTCTCATTTATCATAAATGGGTAAGACTTTTACCCATTTAGTTTAACACATATCAACCCGTTTTAAACTCGTTTTTAAATGGGCACAAATAAGTGGGTAATATTTAACCCGTTATCCCAACCCATTTGTACCCGTTCGATTGCCACCCCTAGGATAGATGGCTATTGTGAATTTGGAATTGTTGTTCTATTGAAAGTAAATTAATGGTGTTGAATATTAATTTCAGGTTTGGTTGACAAGAAATTGTGTGACTCAACTGAGAGTAAATTGGATGGTAGAGCTGTAATCGAACCGAGCAGACCCGTCTAACAGCAGGCGCAGAAAGCCCAACTGCGCAGGGCCACACTTATCCCTAGGGCCTCCATGCCCAATTACTTTAGGCCCAAGACTAGGCTGCTTTTATT
>JAQRGC011641725.1:0-12754 GCA_028659135.1 Plantago lanceolata | reverse complement strand
TGTTTCAATTTATGTAGGTTCCATACTTACCCGAGAGGACTCAGATAAAGACTGTCCGGATACAAAGCCAATCTTACGCTAAAACCCGAGAACTACTTTTTACCCTCGACATTCTGGCGCCGTCTGTGGGAAGATGATCAAAAAGCCAACCACTTCCCTACATTACTACATGTCCGATGGCACCTAGAAGACCTGTCGTAACAGCTTCCGATCGGACACCTCCAGTCACCCGGCCACGAGGAAGACCACCCACCCGGGCGTACAGTGGCAGAAGCAGGGGGAACTTTAGAAATGTGAATGCTGAGCGGTCGAGCAGTCACGATGGACAGTCCGCCACTGACTCCTCGGTTGACATGAACTTGCAGCTCAAAGGGGCAATGGTCCGGACTCATGGCACAGGACAAATGCAAATGAATTTGGCACAGCAGCAGGACCAGCCTCTAAACCAAACCGGAAACCAACAAATGGTCCTTCACAACGGACAAGCCATGATGCAGCCCCTTCCTGTCCATTAGTTTGTATACCCAAACGGACAGGTGATGAATCCAATGGCCACCTTGGGTGTGCCGGACCAATATTTCGCAGCCTGCTACAATTTCTTCCACCAGAACGGAGCTCTGATGACCCCAGCAAGCAACCAAATACAACTGACGCATATCCCTCAAGCACAACAGAGGCATCAACAGGCCCCGCAGGCCCAACAACAAGGACCAACCCAGCCTTTGAACACTGTTCGAGTGACCAGTGTTCACACATCACATCAAAGGGATCCGCAAGCAGCTCCGGCCACCCAAGTAGTGAACAGTCGACGAACGGAAAGAGAAGCTGGTCCGGCTCGCTCAGTCACTCATTCCAGGAGATCTGTCAGCGAAAGAGTCGGAACTCAAGCTGTCCAGTCGGACCTCAGAAACATTATAAACAGAAGATCGGATGACCACATACTCCTGCCGGAGCAGCCCGTAATCCAGTGCAGATTCACTCTAGGGAACGGACCGCTGAAAATCAGCCTCCTCCCCAGATTAATCAAGGAAGTGCGGTTCCGGATGGATTTGAGGCGAGACAGTTGGCCCTTGAAGCAACCATTGCTCAGATGAAGGCTACTTTGGAAGCCAGATCCACACCCACCGGACGTGATAACAATCCATTGTCCGAGGAGATCAGAAATGAGAAAATAGTACATGGGCTCACAATACCGGTGCTAGAGAAGTACAACCCCAAGAATGACCCTCGCTCCCATCTCACCCTTTATGAGACCCGGATGGAGGGTCATGGGCACAATGAAAACATGTTGGCCAAGATCTTTCCCTCTACTCTCAAACCGGAAGCATTAACTTGGTGGTCCTCTCTCGAAGAAGGATCAATTAAGTCCTACTCCTAACTGGTGGAAGTGTTCATGAAAAGGTTCGAAAGATCAGTCAAAAGGAAGCGTCCGGTGAGCTACCTTGGATCCATTGTTCAGCAGAAAAACGAAGACGTCCGCGACTTCCTTATCCGCTTCTCAGCCGCAGTGGATGAAGTCGAGAAACACTCTGTGGCCGTCCAAGTAACATAGTTGTATGCTAACACCACGAATTGGCGCCTCCGGAACCTGCTATCCGAGGAGAAGATCACTACCGAACATCGGCTAGAAGAGATATGTGAAAAGATTGTCTACGCAGAAGACTTTCAGAAAAACTTGCCTATCCGGAAACATGATGACAAGAACAAAGGCAAAGGCAAAACTCCGGACGCCCAGGCCGAACCAATGGACATCGATCCGGTCGATAAGACTGATCAGGCGGAAGGGAACCAGAAGAGACCTTTTGAAAAGAAAAAGAACAAGTTTCAAGATCGAAACATGCCCGATAGGGAAGACGGACGGGCTCCTCAGGATAGATACAGTGAGTACACTCCTCTCACTCGCCCAAGGACGGAAATCTTGCCCTATCTCACTAGCAAAGGATATGATATCCGGTGGCCACGCCCGGTGCCAAATTCCAAGAAATCTCAAACATCCAACGAATACTGCGATTTTCACAAGGGGAGAGGGCATACAACCGAGAAATGTTCATTCCTCAAGAATGAAGTAGAACACTTTGCCAGGAACAAACTCCTTGATGGATTTGTTGTAGACGTCTGTGAGGCCTCTAGGAATGACCGGATAGAACAGGCACGTCAACAAAGAAACACCGAACAAGCCCCAGTTCCTCCACCACCTCCACCATCCGGATATCATGATAACCCCGCTCAGGGCGGAATCATTCACTATATAGCTGGAATCCCGGCGGGTGGTGACAGTCGAAACGTAAGGGAAAGAACCACCAGGGATTTGCAAGTGTTTAACGTTGCTTATGGTCCGGATATCCCACAAGGAACCAACGTTATAACATTTGATGAAAGTGAAGTCCCACAAAGAGCAGCAGGAGGCGGAGACACAATGCCCCCGGACGTACCGTTGGTCATCTCTCTCATAGTGAGCGGCTTTACAGTTAATCGTGTTTTAATTAATGGAGGAAGCTCCGCCAACATCATCTCATCGGACACTCTTGGCCGGATGAGAATACCAGAGTCAGCCATTCAGAGTGTTGTTAGCAATCTAACAGGCTTCGGCGGAAATGAGATAAAGCCTCTTGGGTGCATCGTCCTACCGGTCTCCATGGGAAAGGCCCCGGTTAGGGCAACATATAATATTACCTTCTTGGTGGTCGACACACCATATGATTACAACATACTGTTCGGAAGGCCAGGGATCCGACAGTTCAGAGCCATTCCCTCTACATTTCACAATAGGATAAAATTCCCGACAATTCATGGAGTCGGACAAGAAGTAGGGAACATCGTCGAAGCCTGGAAATGTTACACCATGTCCACTAGATGGATTTCTATTCCAACACTTCCTTTGGAAACAATAGGGACGGACCTTACTCACTTCCACATGGAGGAATATTCATGATCCGGACTTCCACCCATAAACCAAGTCCGGAAGATGTGCCCAAATCGCAGGGATTACAAAGAGTGATGGAGTTGGAAGAATTCAAAGTGATGCCTCCGATCACCATAGCCCCGTCACAAAAGAAGAAGTTTGGCTCAGAAAGCAAACTTGAACCAAAAGAGGCAATAAAGGAAATCCATATAGATCCGAAAGATCTCGAAAAGAAGACCCGGAAAGGCAGTGAGATGAAGTCCTAAGTAGAAATCAATTTGATTGCTTGTTTAGAGTCAAATGTGGATGTCTTCGCCTGGAAGACGGATGATCTCACTGGGATAGATCCGAGAGTGGCAGTTCACCGGTTCAACATGGATCCGAAGATTACACACATTCATCAGAAGAAGAAAGACTTCGGAGCCGTCGAGGATGCCATTATCAAGGCAGAAGTAGACAGACTCCTCAAAGCCGGACACATCAGGGAAGTCCGATACTCGAACTGGATTTGCAATGTTGTCTTAGTTCAGAAACCAGGAGGAAAATGGAGAATGTGTAATGATTTCACAAGGCTCAACAAATACTGTCCGAAGGATCCATATCCGCTATAGTAGACTCTACGACCGGATGTGCCTTACTGAGTTTCATGGATGCCTATCAAGGCTTCTACCAGATCCGGATGGCCAAGGAAGATATCGAGCGGACGGCCTTTTTTGCAGCCGGAGCAGTTTACTGCTTCGTTGTCATGCCATTCGGACTGAAGAATGCCGGAGCCACGTATTACTTGGTTAACAAGATGTTTGCAGAAGAAATCGGCAAGACAATGGAAGTATATGTAGATGATATGCTTGTCAAGAGCAAGACGGAAGAGGAACATATTGCTCATCTCAAGAAATGCTTCTCTATCCTCCGAAAGTATGGAATGAAGCTTAATCCGGCGAAGTGTACCTTCGAAGTTAAAGGCGGGAAATTCTTAGGTTACATGGTTACAGAGAGAGGGATTGAGGCTAATCTGGAAAAGATCAAGGCGATCCAGGATCTCCCCCATCCGACTTGCCTTGCGGAAGTACAGTAGCTAGTCGGAAAAATCATCTCTCTTAGTCGTTTCATTTCAAGATCCGCAGAGAAGAACTTGCCTTTCTTTAAGGTCCTCCGGAAGAACATACAGTTTGAGTGGACCGAGGAGTGCCGACAGGCTTTCGAAAATTTGAAGAGTTACCTTACCAGTCCGCCCCTCTTGTCAATGACAATGGATTTCGAGCCTCTCTACCTCTACTTGGCTCAGTTAGATGACGCAATCAGCTCCGTTTTAGTCCGGATTCAAGACAGTGAACACAAGCCAATTTACTACCTAAGTAAAGCATTGTCCGGAGCAAAAACAAGATATCTGGAAATCGAAAAGTTCGCCTATGCCTTAGTGCATACCGCAAGAAAGTTGAAGCCTTATTTAAAATCACATAAGATCATATTACTTACTAGTGAACCACTGAAGCAAGTCCTGGGAAAACCTGAACAGTCTGGACGCTTGGCCAAGTGGCTATCGAGCTCAATGAACATGAGATCGACTACCAAGCTCCGACGGCCAAGAAAGCTCAAGTCATAGCTGACTTTTTGGCCTGATACCCCGATAGGAAGGATAGTGAGAAGCCGCCGCATGATCACAACCAGGATCCAGATATCCTCAGTTTAACTACCGGAATGAACGATGTACACATGGTTGAGGCGGACCATACAATCCACGCAATATCCAAACCTGCCAAAGGAACAAACAAGTTCGTCATCACAGATGAGGATCAGCCCGAGAGTGAAGAGTCCGATGAACCTCTATCTAAGAGGATGAGAAGCAAGGAGAACCCAAGGCACAGACCATTGGTTGATCATGGAGATTTATGGACTCTGACGGTAGACGGATCTTCCACGGTGAGGTCCGGTGGGATTGGTGTCTTCCTCAAAAGCCCATCCGGAGAAGAACTAGAATATTCCATTACCCTGGATTTCAAGGTTACCAACAATGAGGCGGAATACGAAGCCTTTCTGATCGGGCTCCGAATGGAAAAGTCCCTGGAAGTTAAGAAGATCCAAGCCTTCACGGATTCTCAGTTGGTGGAATCTCACCTGTCCGGAGTTTTTCAAGCAAAAAATGAGTCCATGACCAAATATTTGGCCATATTGAAAGAAGAGATCAAGCATTTTCAACAGTTCAGCCAGGTATGCGTCCGCCTCAGGTGCCATCGATACCAGAAACGTTATCCTGATGAGTCTAGGCGTCCCATCAATCAATGAAAGTACACCGGACGTTTGTGCCATCACCTTTGAACCAGGCTGGAGGAACGATATTGTCAAGTATCTCAGAGAAGGCACCCTGCCGGACGACAAAGATGAAGCTAGGCGACTACAACAGAGATCATTGAGATACTTCCTCCGCAGTGATGACCTCTACCGGAGGTCCTATAGAGGCATCGAACAGCGATGCTTAGATCCGCAAGAGGCAAGAACTGTCTTGGAAGAACTGCATGATGGAGAATGCAGTAACCATTCCGGTGCAAGAGCACTAGCAATGAAAGTAATCCGACTGGGTTACTATTGGCCAACAGTGGACAAAGATTGCGCTTGGTACGCCCGCAAGTGCTTGGATTGCCAAAAATATGCCAATGCTACCCATCAACCCACAGTTCCGATGAGAGCTTCAAACATTACATGTCCGTTTGATAAATGGGGCATTGACATTGTCGGAGCATTTCCGAAAGGAAAGAATCAGAAGAAATTCTTGATAGTCGCGGTCAAATACTTCACCAAGTGGGTTGAGGCGGAAGCAGTTGCCAAGATAGATGAGAACACTGTCCGGAAGTTCCTATGGAGAAACATAGTCTGCAGGTTTGGTGCACCAAGGGTCCTTGTGTCCGACAATGGGTCCCAATTCTCTGGCAAAAAGATGAAAGCATGGTGCAAAAGTCTCAAAATCGAGTAGAGGTTTACTTCCGTTGGATATCCTCAAGCCAACGGACAGACAGAAGTGACCAACCGGACTATTGTTAAACAGATTGAGACAAGGTTGTCCGAGGCCTCCGGAGGTTGGGTAGACGACCTAGATGGAGTTTTGTGGGCTTATAGAACAACTGCCCGGACTGCCATTCAAGAGACCCCCTTCAGTCTAGTCTATGGCTCAGAGGCCGTGATCCTGACAGAAACAACAATAGAGACACTCAGCATTCAGGGATACCAACCGGCGGACAACCATGAGGCCCGGATGCACGATCTTGATACCCTAGAGACTAAGAGGAGCACCTCCCTTGCCAACATACTCCGGTACCAGGCCATTGTCGCACGAGCTTACAACAAGAATGTTCGACCCAAACAGTTTCAAGTGGGAGACCTGGTTTGGAGAAGGGCAGACATCCTGGGTCATCCGGGAAAGATTGAGGGCAAATGGGAAGGTCCGTACAAGATTACAGGTGCTCATGTGAATGGGAGTTATGATTTGGAAGAAGATGGCAACCCACTTCGTCGACCTTGGAATGGACAGAACCTTCAGAAGTACAATCCCTGAAGTCTCATTCCGGTTGTCCAGTCACAAGTTTTTGACCGTTCCTTTTTTGGAAAAAGTTTTGTTCCGGACCCTAAAGTTTCTGAAGTCCCATGCTGAATGGTCACTTGCAAACTTGTCCGAAGATGGTTGTAGTTTAAACCATTTTATCTTTCAGTTTTGTTTCATTTCAGTTTTGAGAAAGACTTAGTTCCGGTACCTCTGTTTCGAAGTCCCAGTTGTTGGCTACTAAGAAAACATGTCCGATCTCATTGGCATTTTTGCCATAGTTGTAATCCTTGATTTCACTTTGGTACAACTACTTTTCATTTAAAAACTTATGATGTTTACGAAACTCTACTCCCATTGTCCGGACATAAGCCCTTTGCTTCTTATAGTATACGAGTGATCAAACCACTACTACTACTTACTAATGTCCGACAAGCTATTCCTCTATCATGCAAACACTCCAAGTATTTTACTAAGTGTTAAGACAAAGAGGTTCCGAACGAACGATAAGTTCCGAACACCCATGATATGAAAACAAACATTATGATAAAAAATTCTAAGTATTAACAGATAAAATACTTGAATAAAACATTCATAATGCATATCATCCGGTAAATAAAACAAAAGATACTTGTTCGGAATAAAATAAAGATGCAAGAATAAAATAAATTATCCGATGTTATAACAAAATATTTCTGGGGCATACCCCGGATCTTCTAAATGACTTCAGGCTTCTTTTTCAGGCTCGGTCCCTGGAGGCCTACTTCCGGAGGCCTTGTCCTGACGTGCCTTCTCGGCCTGTTCCCTTTCCTCCGCCTCGTGCTCCTTCTTCACTTCAAGTGCACGGGTCTTGTAAGTCTCGTAGTAATTTATCCCCTCCGGCTCACCTTCAACTGGACCCGGAAGAGCATACCAGCCCTTGTGAAATTCTTCGAAGGACTCGAAGGGGGTAAAGCATACTTTTTTAAGGAAGTCCGGAACCCAAGTCGGCAAGAATGGACCCTTGTGCTTTTTCTTGTCCCCGTCATCTTCATCAATGAGTTCCACGAACTTGTCCGCATAGAACTCTTCATTTGAGACCGAGTTGTCCGGAATCACCTGAACTTCCGCATCTTTGGACACGATGATACCCAAAGTGTCCAAATCAGCATCGGCCGGGATCCAGCCTTGAGTCATGCACTGGCTGATTGCAGAAGCAAACCCGACGGACCTAGCCTCCTCTTTCTCCAATTGAGCGTTCATCTTGTACGCAGCGGACTTCAAGAAATCTCTGGCCGAGTCAAGCCGTACCTTGAGCAAGTTGTTCATAGCAAAGTCCTTGACCGAGACAAGTGCATCCAGAATGGATTGACACAGGTCCCAGAAATATTCCCGGTCAGACTCTGACTCTTCCAGCTTCTTGGCATACTCCTTGTTTTTCTTTTCAGCCTCTTTCCAAAGGTCTTGGTAACCTTTGGCGAAAGCTTGGAGCTGCACTATTTCCTTCTTCAAAGCCGCTATCTCCGCAGCACCGGAACTTCTACCCTCCTTCTCCACCTCCCGGATTGCCCGAGCCACAACGACCAACTGAAACAAAAACTAAGTTAGAATATGGAAGATCCGGATACCAAAGAAAGACTCAAGAAAAAAACGAAGGAAACACTACCTTGTCCGTCAGCTGAGACAATTCCAAAGATCGAGCGACCGGATCCATCGCCTTGTAGACTTTAATTACCTGATCCCTCTCCTGGATCTTCTTCTTCAAAAGGGCAGCCTTTTTCCGGGGAGAGTCCGGAATCTCGTCCCTCTTCCGCTTACTGGCCCTACTGCTGACATAGAGCTCCTTAGCCACATCAATTGGCTTAGGAGGGGAGTCCGCGAACAACTCCTCATCGAACTCCTCTTCTTCGTCCTCATCGCCTTCCGGAGCTTCTCTTCCTTCTTCCAAGGCCTCAAGACTGTCCTCCGCACCCTCATCCTCCTTGGAGGACCTCCGAGACTTTCTCTTCTTGTAATTTCCGGACTTGGAGGATTTCTTCTTCTCCTTTTCCTTCCCCTTCTCCTTCTCTTTCTCAACAACAGCTTTCGTCCCCTTCCCCCTAGCCGGAACCGCCAACTCCTCCAGCGGAAGCTTCTCCCTTGCCCTCCGTTCCTCCTCCTCCTGGAAGACGGACATATTCTTCGGATCGCTCATGGGCAATGCAGCTTGGACGTTGATGGTCTTCTTCCGGACCTTATCAATCATTTCTTGGCTCTGCTTAGCCATCACCGCCCGCTTCTTGGCAAGGAAGGTATCCATCCCGTATCAGAACCAATAAGCTGCAAAGAGAGAAAACAAGTGTTAGTTCCGATGTAAACAATAGAAATATGATGCAAAGTAGGAAAGAAACTACTCTACTTACAAAAATCGTATTTCTCCCTACAAGGACATTCCGGAGCTAAACCGGCTAAATACGGCAGAGGCGGACAAATGAGCATATTAAAATAGTATTTTTCCGGACACATGGACTTATGCATGCTTTGCATCCAGATGGGGATCTGATCCTCACTCGTAACGTACTGAGGCAATGAATGCCGAATGAACTTCTACCGGAGCTTGAACTCAGTCCGTTGAGACTCGTCTTGCCCTTCTTTCAGGGCATATCGGACATAAAAGAAACGAGTCCACCATCGCAAGCCTAAGGTCGATGGCGGATCCTCTAGAAAAGTGTAATTAGGCCTGGCGTTAAAAGTAAAGAACATTGGATTTGCCGGACTGTTCTTAATTGTGTGCAAGAGGCGGAAGTTCTCGAAAGTAATGTCTATGTTTATCCTCTTGCACAATACTCCAAAACACATCAAGCAGTTCAGGATCGCTCTCAGTTCCGGGGCAACAGGAAGTGCCCATCCCAAGTGTAAATCTTCCTCCCGGACAGTGATGTAACCGGGAGGGGCATTATAGAATGACTGCTTCTCTGTCGGAAGCAACATCTCAAACTCGTCTGAAATGGCGTACCGACGCCTTATCTCCACGAGATCTTCCTCATTAAGTTCACAGATTGGGGTAGGAAGCACATTATCCCTGTTTTGCTCGCCGTAAGGGTCCGGACACTCTACCGCATCGGAAGTACGAGGATGCTTTATTTCCTCGGCAGTTTTCTTAGCAGTTCCCTTAGCGACCGGAGCCTTCCTCTTTCTCTTAGCCCCAATCCGACTACTCTCAGCAGCGGTTTGTCCTGTTACATTGATACAACCCTCATCTCGCTCAATCGGACAAGAAACTACCCGCCATCCGTCAGCATCTTCCTCTTCATCATCTGCATCGGCCTCTTCATCCAATTGGGCCAAAATCCTCCTCCTCACTGGAGCCTCATGACTTATTCCACCTGTCTCACCTCCTCCTTCCTCAGTTGATACAACACCCCTCTCCGGATTCATAGCAGTGCTTTCCGTTGTTTCGGGATCTGGGTTACCATCCTCCTCAGATGACTCTGAGTCTGCATCAGAGTCATCGGAATCATCGCTGTCATCGGAATCATCGGATTCACCGGAATAGGAAGTCTCCGATTCACTTACTATAACACGGGTCCTCACAATCTCCCGCTGAATGTTTTCGTTGTCTGAAAGCTCGATTACTTCTGCTCGCTTCTCCAAAGGCGATTGATCCACTGATGCATCGGCTTGAATTCCGGACATCCTACGTAAGAGTTGAGAAAGTTAAAAAGAGAGTTATCCTAAAAGAATGTAGGATGTCAGAGATCCGCAGGAGAAGAGCCCGATCAATGACCTAGATCTCTATGAATGTCCGATCAAAGAAAACCTAATATCTACAAAGCTACCGCTACCTACTATGACCGACCTAGCAGAGATAAAGTACACAAACAGAGGAAAAAAAAAACTTACTTGATTAAGGAGGTTGGAAGGTTGATAGTCCGCCTGAATACTTGGTCGTCCGATCGAGTGAGTACTCTTCTCCCTTGCTTGCCGGATCTCTCTTTATATATTTCTCTCTCTAATTTTTTTTTCAAGTGTGCAAAGTGATCTTAGCAATGCGGTAAAACCCTATTTATAGAGGGGTACCTCGGGGATACGAAACGTCACATCCCCCATCCGCCGTCAACCAACCGACACGTGTCCCTTCATCGACGGTCACGATGGTTACCCGCAAGGAAGTTACCAAAATGCCCCTCAGGCGAAATAGTGAAACCCAATTCACTTTTCTCATACTTAAGACACGCATCTCAGACACAGACACACATGTCGAAACAATAACATCCCATCAACACTGTTAGAAAATCAGTTGGGTACATACAGTACCGGACAGTAATGTATTGGACACATGCTGGTCCCGTCTCTTTACTCCCGGATCTCATATCCTCAGTCAAAATACCTCATTCTTTGCAAATTTAAAAGAGGTTCTTTTAAATTTTCAAAAAAAAAAAGAGGGGGGAGAGAGAGGACATGAATGAAAGAACCAACAGAGACCCGGACCTATACCAGCCGGAACCAACAAAAAACTTTTTTCATACTATTTGATTTGGACACCTCTCCTTGAGGAATAAAATGTCCAAACTACAACAATAGTCCCGCAACTATCTTCTACTAAGATACTTGGAAACTAGGGGGACATATGATGCTGTGAAATCATGTCTAATCCGTTAAGTGCGTTACAAGGGCACGTGCAAAGGCGAACTACGGTATAAGCACTAAGAAACATCCGGTTCTCGACCTCTTCTCTTAGGTCCGGCTTCACCTAGAAGCACCAGTATCTGAGTTGGATCTACAGTGCAAAGGTACTCAGGGACGAAAGGAAAAATACCTGGTCCGGGTAGACTTCCTTACGTCCGCCTTCATCCAAATATGCAAGCTTACCACACTAAATACTGTAACATCCCGTATTTTATTTATTTATTTTAAATTACTTAATAAATTACCTGAATAATTTAATTATTGGGTAAATTAATTAAGTAACTTTTCCCGCTTATTTGAATTTGAATTTTAAAAGCTTATTAATTAGTGGATCGCTAGTATTATCGGTTTCGGGTTAGATGTTGCAAGACTACTTCGATCCAACTCCTTCATCCTTCAACCAAGCCCAAAGTTTGAGTCCAATACTTTTAAGCCCGTTAGAATTAACCTAACCTTAAAGAGAAAATAAGAAAAACAAAAGAAAAGAAAAAAAGGAAAGAACAAAAAAAAAGGAGACTCCCTCCCTCTCTTTCACTCCCAGCCGGCAGAAAGAGAGAAGAAGAAGGTTTCTTCTTCATCTCAACCTCATCTCACGCAATCCTTCTTCTCCACCTTCATTTCATCATCATCATCATCTGGCGTCATCACAGCATCGTGAACCATTTTTCATCATCATTTTTATATGCGTAACACTTTTAGGTAAGCTTTCGGTAACTTTTCCACCTTTGTTCCTTATCGAATTTCCGCCGTGATTGGCCTAACATATTCCTTGTATTCTGACGATCGCTTACGAGGTGGTTTCGTGAAAATTGGACCAAGAACGGAGTCGTACGACCACTCGAAAGCTCACATTTGCCCTCTGCCAATTCACGTCCTCTTTATGTTACTACTACAACTCTCCTTTGCTTTACTTTATTTATGCATGGTTTAATTAAGTTGTTATCAAAATTTGAAGTTCAGCCCCGTAGTTTCTAGATTTGCACTTTGGACCCTATAGTTTGGTTTTTGTAAACTTTGACCCTGCTTGTTGTTGAAATAACCTTTTTACCCCTGCATCCGTATTTGGACTAAATTATCTTCGTAATTAATTGGACCGGGTTGACCAAGCCTAAAAAAGACCTTTTCGCTCTTTCGTATTGGTGTGGACTTGAAACTGTTCTCGTATGATTAGAGTGACTTGGAAGTTGAGTTGACTAATTTGACAAAGTTTGACCAGCTTGTCTTTTGATAACTTAAATTATTATTTTACCCTTGCCTTTTAAAAGGACCTTTACCTTAATGTTAGCTTTGGCCAAATTACCCGTACATTTGACAGAGTTTCAAAATCACCTTCTTGCCCTTAATGTTGTGAAATTGCCTTTTCGCCCTCTCGTTTTTGTAGTACAAAACTTATTGACCGTTATACCCTTTCAATTGAAACTGTTTACCGAAATTGTGGTAGCCGACATCATGCATGTTTTGCCTTTGACTGATTCGACCATGTTTTAAAAGAGACTATTTTACCATTTTCGTATCTCTGAACTTATTTGACTGTTGAATGTCGACTATTGACCGTTGGCTTTGACTTTGATGATGAACGAGATTGTCAGTCTCGAACAACAAATGAATTTACTTTAGCCAAGGGCAACTCACAACTACACAAAAACACGTAGTGCAGAGGTAAGATGACCTCG
>JAQRGC011640850.1:0-12834 GCA_028659135.1 Plantago lanceolata | reverse complement strand
AGAACAACTGAAAGAAAGTTTTCAGCAAAGCATTTCTCATCTTGACTAAAATGGGAATTCAGCAAGATAACAAAAGTCTGAGACAGGCACTCAGCAAGTGAAATACTCACTAATTGATCAACACGTGTCTTATTGTCTTTTGTCCAGAAAGAAGAGATAACTGTTGAAACGGGTATTCAATAAGATATCTTAGTCCACAAAAGTCAACCGAAAAAGACAATAAACTCAGGGGAAACTATTTTCAGCAAGACTATAACTCAGCAAGAAATTCTTGTACTTTTGTTAAGAGAGCTAATCTTTCAGTTCCTGAAAATTTTCATTTGGCATGTTATGGTATCAGTAAGACCAAATCAGCTGTATCTATAGTACACTGTCACTGAGTGAAAGACATGTGCACAATAATTGTTGGCTCTGTTAAACAACAACATAATCATGACTCGAAATACAATTTGAGCCATTGATGTAAAGACTGTTGATCATCCTACGGTTGAGATCCATTTTATTTGTTAGTGGGCTGCAGTTTCTTAAACGTTGCCCCACTAGCATTTAATGAAAAGTGGGCTGTTTTACTTTTGTATCTAAGCAAGTTACCTTGCTGAAAAGAGATTACATTGTAAGTGTGTAAACCTCTTGGAATTCTTGATACTATATAAATGGGACTCGGTAAATATTGAATACTTTACAGTCCCAAAAATCTCAAAATTCCCAAACATACCTTTTCTCTGCAACTTTGCAAGCTAACAACCTAAATAGAGAAATTTTCCTATTCCGGTATGATCTACCAACGCATTAAACACCTGTTTTAACATTTAGCGATGGGTAAATCTACAAAAAGCTCTAAGGGTTCAAAGGCCTCTGCATCCAATACTCCTGCTCCCACTTTCACTTTCACAAAAGGAAAGCTTGATCTCCCATTCACTGCATCTGATTGGAATATCCCATAGTGTGTAGAAATGATGTACTAGGGAGCCATTGCCAAAGAAGAGCATGTGAAATGCTTAGTAAAAGAAAAAGATGCAGAAAAGCTGGTGTCTACACTGAAAAAGTGTGGACTTATGAAATTTCTTAAAAAAGAACCCACTGGAATTTCTACCATGGATGTGGTAGAATTCTAAAACAACTCAACAATACAGGTTTCTGAAGAAAGAACCTTGCTGAAGACATCAGTACAAGGTCTTCAGATTAATCTGAAATGGATAGACCTTGCTGATACCTTTGAGTTTCCTACTACAGGAAGTTACAAGGATGTCCCGAGCTTTAATGACGATGTCTTGAAGGTGTTGTACAATCAGATCAAAAACACATCAGATCCTTTTCAAGTCCAAAAGACTTCCATTCACATTCCTGCAAAAGGAAACATGTTGTGGATATCTACAATAATGTCGGATTGATTTTATCCAAGTGTGTAGACTACCGGAAAGACAGCCTTGATCAATTTAGTAGAAGACGCTGGCTGGAGCATGCTCAAGCTGATACACGACATGAGCTCTGGAAATTCTTTCCAACTCAACTGGGCTAAGGTAATTTTCAACAACATCACTGCTGCAGCTAAGGATTTTAAAGCAATGACATGTGCAGGATATGATGGAAATCAGCAAGTTACCGCAGTAACATTTATTCCTTTTGGAATTAAAATATGTTATCTGCTGGAACAACTTTGAATTACCTTAAGAGACCCAAGAGAAATCCCATCAGGGAATTATGTTGGGAGACATCAGCGAAAGTTAGCCCAAAACAAAACCAAAGGTGCTGAGTCTTCGACTGTCAGCAAGAAGCGCAAAACTTCAAATGTTGCCGAACAGTCTGTTGCTTCCTCTGCTCCCCCACAGACGAAATATAAAAAGGGAGGAAAGCACACAACAAAAACAAAGGCTGCAAAAGTTCCTAAGATTTTTGTTACAGTTGATGACACAACTGAAAAAGTTGTTGACACAGAAACTTCTTGTGCCATTCAGCAAGACCCCATTCTTTTACACGGGGTAAACTTGCTTGCTGCTGCAATAACAGAAGCCATAGAAAATGAAGCAGCAGGACTAGAAAAGAAGGTGCACGATGCACCTGCTGATGCAACTACTGACACCTTAGATAGAGATCAGCAAGCAACTCTTCAACACATTGAGGCCCATCTCAATGTTCATTTGTTTGAAGACACTGCAACACTTGCTTCTCTATTCAATACTGAAAATGTAGATGTTCAACTTGCTGCAACTGCAAGGGAGAATGTTGAACTTATTCAGCAGACTCAACCAGAACAAGGAGCTAAAGATATACAAGAGAAGTCTGCTGAAGATCAAGCAGTTCCTGCAAAAGAAATTCAAGGAACTGAAAATACTCTTGTTGATCCTCAACAGGTAGTTCATTTTCTAGATTCTATTTCCGATGCTGAATTTGTTATAATCTTTTGCTAACTCTTTTTGTTTACAGGCTTCTAAAGACAAGGATTGTGAAGCACTAGTTGCTGATGAAAGAGAAAAGAACACAGCTGCTGAAGAGCAGGTAGTTCATTTTTCTCAGCATGATACTAAACTGTTAAATTTATGTCATGTTTCTAACTTGTCTCAGTTTCAGGTTGATCAGATGGATGTTGAAGCCCCAACTCCACCAACAACAACCAATGCACCTGAGGTGCAGACAATAAATGAACCTGCTGCTGATGCACATGTAATTTACTTGTCAACAAATGATTCTAAGGTTGCCGAAACCCAAGTTGCTGAAACTAACAACATTCTTTTATAGGTTCAAAACGAGAAGGAATCATTCCCCTCTCCCTCTACAATTGCTCTGACTGATGAAGCTCTTCTTACTGAGTTTAAGGAGAAGATTGTCACACGTGCAGAAAAATCACTTAAGTTGTGGCAATCATACAAGAAATGAGACTTCTCAGACTTATACAACTTGATGCAATTAGAGAGCAAAAGGAAGACACTCTTTGATCTTGATCATTTTGTGCACACCCTGACCATCTATAAGGAGTACTCATTTGCTGAAAGGATGGAGAAAAACTTAATTGATCAAGAGATGGAAGCCTTAACAAAGAGATTTCAGAACCTCTCCAGAGGAGAAAGGGTACTAAAGCTTGTTGAGAACAAACTTCCAGCTATTGATTACTCACAACAAGTTGGTGATGAAAAAGAGGTCACCAGCAAGCACAAGTATCATGATTTGGATCTCATTATTCAGGATGATAAAGGTCATGACACTCCCTACATAAATCTCTCTAAGGCCAATGTGCGTGAAGAAGAAGAGGAAGAAGAAAGAGAGGAGGAAAAAGATGATGAACATAAGGATGATGATGAACATCCTGCTGATGATGATGAACATAAGGATGATGATGATAATCAAGGAGGTGCTGGAACTGCACAAGTGCTCACAGCTGCTGACAACACTACAAATGCTGAAAAGCATGCTGAGAATGTTCAGCAACCACCATCAGAAAGCACTCCTCCTACAAATCTTTCATCTCAGCAAGGACCATCTCCTACTGCAGAACCAATACAGAAGTCAGTTGCAGGCAAAGGCAAGAAACCCATTGACAATGTAGAAGTCATGGACTGACACTGATACTTCTGAGGATGAACAAATGATATTCATGAAGAAAGTCAGTATAGATGAAAAACTGTCTGGCAAAGAGTTTGGTCAGAACTCAAAAGGGCTTCTCCCTATCCTGCAAATCAGGGAAAGTCCATCTGTTCATACTACTGCAACAACACCAGTCACTACAATGCATACTGAAGAGCTTGTCACTACTGAACAGCAAATTGTTGAAATAGTCCATGTTGCTGAGCAAACTATTGTACCACCAGTCACTGCTGAAATGCATACTGAAGAGCCAGACCCTGCTGTAAAGCAAACTATTGCTGAAGAATTGATTACTCCTACTTCAGTCACTGCTGAAGTGCAAACTGTTGAGATTCCAGTCACTGCCTTGGAGCACACTGTTGAAAAATCAGTTGAGGAAGACAAAGGCACAAGGACAATGGTTGCTGACTTAGATTTAGCTTAAGATGATTTCTCTACAGAATAAGTCAGTACATCTGATGAGGAAGAATAACCTGCAAAAGGTTTCGCTCCTAAGGATGATTGGTATGCAAACCAACTCCTTAGAAATACATCAAATCCCATCAATCCTTCCCCTTCCACTATGTCTCAAGCATCAAGAGCTGAAGCACTCTTGGAACAAAGAAACCAGTTGCTTCAAGAAAAGGAAGACATGTTCAAACAAGGAGAACTGGATTTCAATGAGACATTGAAGTTGTTCCTGAGAAGAACTGCTGCTAATTCCACATCACAGTTTGATCTATGTCTGAGGTATCAACATTATGCTTCCATAGCTGAAAAAACCTCTCAGCAATATGCCATGTTACTAGATGCATTTGATGGCCACAAGAAGGATGTGAATGACTCATTGGGATTGCAGACTTTTCAATACAACAGTATGCACAGACAAGTCAAAGAACTTTTGACTGAAAAAAGCTATATCAATGAAAGTCTAGCAAAGCTCTCCGCATTCACTGAAACATTGAGTCTCAACATTGGCTTAAAAGGGTTGCCACTTCAAGAGCAATCCATGCCCCCTTGGGAAAATAACAGCTCAACAGGTACAAGTGCTGAGGCTGCAAAAATTCAAATGGTTACTGCAAGTACCCCTCTGACCATCAGTAAGCCCACTCCACCAGTATCCTCTCCCTATGTACCTGAAAGAGTACAAATCACAAGAACTCTAAGGGATGGTACTCGAGTTGATGAAGGTGGCAATGTAATTGTTTATGAAACACCTAGACCACTGAATGCCATGACTCAATCTGGCAACACTTTCCCTATCTCCTCTGGTTCCAAACCAAGTAGGGTTCCAAGACCCACTGCCTCCAAAAGAAAAAGAGGTGGATCTCAAAACAGAAGGAATACAACTAAAAGGGAAATGGATATAATTGGTGCTCATGATGAACACACAAAGATATACAATGACCAGACAGTTCAGCATGTAGTCAGAACACCAAGTGGTCTACATGTACTCAAGTTGCATCACTTGCTCTCTAATGATGAATTTCCACTAGTCATTTTGGATCAAATGTTCCTCTGGAACGATCTGAAAGCTGACAGAAGACTTACAGTGCAAAGAGATCAGGCTAATTATTGGTTGAACAAGGAAGTTAAAATCAGAAGAGATACATTGAAAAGAGACTAGGAAGTTAACAATTCTGATTACATAAAACCACAGGATGTTACAACTAGACCAGCAATAATTACTGGTAAACCTATTCCCAAATTAGGATGGTCACTTATGAAAGATATATGTGTCCTAAGAGACTATCTTAGATAGAGACAATATATGCTTGAGATCACATTTAGCAGGTATTATTTATTCAGCAATAATACAATCTTTATTTAAGGCTTCGTATTCATTATTTATATAATCTGTTTGTCTGTTGTTATTTAATGTTTGACTCCATGAACATAAGAAATCAATGAAGCTAGTGGGTGCTCATTGGATCAAACGCTTATGGTTCTAAAACCCGCCTCTGGTTAAAGATCCTCTACTTACACGGAGAGTATTGGATATGCTAAGACCAGAATGTGGCTTGCATCATATCTTTAGAAGATGTATTTGATCCCACAACTACGAGGTAATTGGATTACCAATGATGGTCACATGATCACTTGGAAAAGGTGATTGGCAATACCCAACCACGAAACCATTAAGGTTTGGAAGCTATTCCAAAGTGTCTATGGAAGTAGTGGTGGTAAGGTTGTGAATAAGTCCTTAGACTTGAAGGCATTGCAAATGAGTACATCTAGTATCACACTTTGATTATAGACAACGCTTGCACCTTAGCCAATGGTAGATACGTCTATAGTTGGGTGTGATATGGCAATGTATGTCATTCGGCAATGGCGCCAAGAACAAGATTCATTCCCCATGAATAACTGATATACTATGGGAGGATTTCAGTTCTCATTGTTAGTGTGATTTGTTAAGTCATCGGTCGGTGCATATGGCATGTTCAATATGGTATTGGAACATGTGCATTAAATCAACTAATAGAATGAGAAAATTGAGTCATTAAGATCAAACACTTAATCTTTGATCGTGGCTGAATAAAAGTTATTCGTGAAATGAAAGGACATTATCACTACATGCCTTATCGACATGTGGATTTGCATTCCTTCAGCAAACGCCCTCATTGTTATGTATTGTCTATAAGACCGATTAGGAATCTTATGGAACTCTGATGATGGAGCATCAGTGTTGTTTCAATGAGGCCCTATGGGTCACACAATACGGTCGTTGTAAGTCCAGTGAGATATTAATTAATTATTAATTGGATCATTATTAATTAATAGTATGGAGAAGTTAATTTCAAATTGGATTTTAAATTAATTTAATATGTAGAGAAATAAAATGGAAGAAAAGAAAACAAGAAAGAAGACCGGGTCGGGCCAAGAGGGCCCGACCCAGCCGAGCACGCAGCCGGCCGGCCATAGGGGGCCGGGTCGGTGTGTGCGTGTGTTGAGGAGAGAGTCTTACTCTCTCCTCTCTTCTTTTCCTTATTGGTTTTCTTTTCCTGGGGCCTAAGTAAAATTCCTAATTAGAATCTTAAATAGTTTAGAGTCCTATATGGAAATTTGGTTAGGAGATTTTTCTATAAATACAAGTCATTGTATTTTACCGTTGGTACTCACTTGATTCGTTTCAGGTAGTTGATGCGAAGCACGAGATCTAGTGGAATTCCTCTTGCTGAACCTATTGCATAGATAGATTGATTTTATCGTCAAAGGAAGCGAGATATTGCTCAGTCTGAAGTAGTGGACGACGACTTCTCTAGCTCTCTACAAGGTATTTTTCAACAGTTTAATTCTCCGGAAGATTTCGCGATGGCTCGCCCACTTTTTAAATCTTGGGTTCAACCCAACCAAGAGCGGATGAGAGGTCCAACTATTGTGCTTTCTGCTGCTACGCGTGATTTAGAGATTAAAAATCACATGTTCCAGCAGCTTACAAAATTCTATGGGTTGGCTAAGGAGGATATTATGGGATTCTTTAATGACATCGAGAATTTCATTAACAATCTCCCAAGGCCTGGGGCAGGAATTACGGACGATGAGTTGCGCATGAAGGTTTTTTCTATGGGGCTTGGAGATAGAGCAAAAGCATGGTTGGGAACCTTGGAGGCCGGGTCAGTTGATACCTCGGGGAAGGTATTTTCTGCCTTCATGGAGAAATATTTTCCCCACACCTTGAATACCTCACTCAAGGTACAAATCAGCGGTTTCAAGAAAGACTATGATGAAACCATCTACAGTGCTCTGGAAAGGTTCAAAGACTCGAAGAATAAGTGCCCACACCATGGGATGGATATTTTTGACTTGGTGCAATACTTCTACAATGGTCTTACTTATGTGAACCAGCAGGTAGTGGATTTCCAATGCCATGGGAATATTATGGAAGAGACCGCTGAGTATGTGTGGGATTGTTTCGAGAAGCTTGCGAGGGGATTGCAATTCAAGGACCCGAGGGCCATGATGAATAGGAGGCGCGGAGTTGAGACTCCAGCAAAATCTGAGCTTTAGGTGAATGGTGTGAGTGCGGATAGGTTTGATGGTTTCGCCAATGAGATGAGGCAAGCTCTTAAGGGCTCAGTTTGAACTTCTATTTCCAATGAGGTTTGTGGCGTCTGCAAAAACTATGGGCATGGGGCTCATATATGTATGTCAGACTTGGCAAAGGAAGGTGTTCATTGGGTAGAAGCAAGAGAAGAACAGGTGTTTGCTGCAGAATTTGGGGTCCAAGAGGAGGCTAGCTATGGACAGGAATGTAGGAATCAGCGTGGTGGTTACTGGAAGAAGGGGTTCCAAGGTAACAAAGGTTTTGCACCTTCGAACAACACCTATGGACCCAACCAAGACCGTAGTAATCTCAATTACGGGAATGACCATTGTGAAAATCCTGCTCCTAAGGTAGAAGCTCCCAAATCCAAGTCTGCTACACTCTTGGATAACTTGCAGAAGTTGGTGGATAACACCCAAGGATTCCTTATGAGATATGAGGATGATTCGGATAAGACGATGGTAGGTTAGACCAATTGGAGGCAAGCACTAGGCTTGCGAACCAAAAGTTACCGGAGTTGATAGACCGTGGAGCAAGTAGGGAGCATGGGAAGTTGCCCAGCAACACGGAGAGATCAATGGCGATAACCTTGATTGGAGATCTCCATGTGGAGATCATTGTGTCAAGTGGGAGTGCAACCATCAAGAAGGTTGTTGAGTGCAAGTGTTGTGCACAAGGTGAGCCTCCTCTTGCCAAGAAAGAAGATGAAGGGCTTGGATTTAATGGTAGTGATGGAGATAGTAGTGATGAGGATCGTAGTGATGAAGATCCTGAACCAATTCCCCATAGCTTTGATGTTAAGGTTGGGATTGGTAGTTTAGATGATATTCGTGCCACACTTGATACGGGAGAATTCTCTAATGTGCTTCCAATGAATGTTTTTGAGTAGAGTGGTTTGGGAGAATTGGAGGAGCATAAGGCCATTGTTCAGCTAGCAGATGGATCTTTTGTTAGGCCGGTAGGTATTGTCAGGAATGTGTTGATGAGAATTTGTGACACTTCAGTATACAACAATTTCGTTGTGATGCCGGCATCAAGATATGGGATGAGTGATATAGTTCCCTTGGGGCAAACTTTCTTGACCAATGTGCGCTCTGTGATCGATACTTACCGGAGGACCTGCACGATTGAGGTAGATGGCGAGCAACATACGTTGCGAGCCATTTCTGATCCTAATCAATGGTTGATTGTTTCTCACCCCATAGGCTTTTCTGACCCTGCTGCGTTTGTTCATTCTCACTCTCAGGTACATGGCATGAGGAGGAGATGCATGAACCTAGCGTGGTAGGAATTGAAGATCATTAAGAAGTCGAGTCAGAGACTAATAAACAATGGCGCTTTCCGGGAGGCAACCCGGAGTTTTATTGCTTTCTTGCACTGCATGCATACGTGGAACAATTTGTTTTTGCTAGACTTTAGAAGTTTTTTGTAATTTTATGTGCTTTTCTATGTGTTTGAGTGTGTTTTTTCGAGTGTTTTCAGTGTGAAAAAGTTTTGGACTTGGGAATATAAGCAAAAAAGAGATTTTTCTCGCCTTTCATCTCTCTGGAACTGAGAAGCGGACCGCCCCTCGCTTCACAAGAGCTGGGAGGTGAGAAAAATTCACCTCCCAGCCTCGGCATGTGGGAGGCGGTCCGCCCCCCATATGCCGAGAGCTGGGAGGTGAACTTTTTCCCCCCAGTTCGCGTAGAATGGGAGGCGTACCGCCCCACATGAGGGGCGGACCACCCCCAACCTACAAGAGGTCCAACCTCTCGAAGTATGAGAGGCGGACCGCCCCACACGGGGCGAACCGCCTCCCATCTTACGAGAGGTTTGAACCTCTCGTAAGGTGAGAGGCGAACCGCCTCTCACCAGAGGNGGTCCGCCTCTCAGGAGCTGGGAGCCCAAAAACGGGCTCCCCTTGTTTTTCCTCCCATTCTTCAGTATTCATCTCCTCCATAGTCTAAAAAACCAAAAATCATTAAAATTCTTCATTATTCTTTCAATTCTTCACCAATTCTTGTGTTCTTTAGCTTGAATCGAAGCCCATTACGTGCTCTTCACTTTCATTCGAACAATTCTCTTCATACTTCATCACTTTTCGAGATTTGAGGTAACCTCTCAAGAACCCTAAATTTCAAATTTTGGCGATTTCGTGATTTTTGCTTCAATTAAGCTTATATGTTTTATGGGTTGCTTGTTTATTGATTATTAGCATATTCCTCTATCAATTGCATGTTTAATCTTGTTAAATTGATTGAATTGGAGTTTTCTCCAATTCGGATTTTGAAGTCTTAAGATTGCAATTTCATGATTCTTACAATTCTTGTTCAATTCGAGCGCATTGATATGATGATTTTGAATACTTGATAAACATTTGATTGCGTAGATTGCGAATTTTTGGTGAATTTGGCTTGGTATGTATTGTGCCTTATGAACATGAAGTTAATCAATGAGGTTGAAGGAATAGGATTACTTAAATTTTGACACTCGATTATCTGCACACTTTGCATTTGCACTTGCATAGATTTTTCATAACGTACAAGATACTAATGATTGTGTTTCAGGTACCATGGGCCGTGACAAGAAGAAAACGGGCACATCCAAGATTAAGAATGGCAAGGGTGCATCCTCAAACTCACACCACAGGAATGAATACACACCATCAGTCGAGGCAGTCACAGTTAGATTGGAACTCAAGGAGGAAACTGCAATTAAGCTTCACTCTGTTGTTCGGGACCGTAAAATCCAGATCCCAGCAAGTCATGCTGATACACCGGGCTGCAGAATTATCTATAGTTTGGATAGCAAGAGGAACTGGAAGTGGTACACTTCTAACCTGTTTAATGGGTATTGATGGTGTATAAATATCACCACACGAATTAGAGGGCGCTCTACCAGATAAAGACTAAGGTCGTGTAGCCTTAAGTCGTCCAAAGATGGACAAAGAGCAGAAGATACTAAGCCCCGACCCCTGGCTCCCAAGCAGCACGAGTCAAGTGGCCGTGCTGATCAAGAGCCAGTCTGGATTTGTGCATGTGAGGAGAAAGTGTGGCATACGAGTGTGGGACCCGTGTAACGACACAGACAGAGTTGCACGAGCCCACACCACGAGCCAGAGCTCTCAGATCTGCTAGAAGAGCAACTTCTGACGATATAGTGCAAACGAGGCCCTTGAGAGTGGGCCATTCAGATAATTAAGTCTCTTGTTGGGCAAGCTAAAGGATTGGATCCATGCTTATTGGGCCAAAAGCCCAATAAGAGCCCATGGACCTTGTCTTTTAGTTTGCTTAATCTGAGACGGACACTTGGCGATCATCCAAGCTACCTAGTACATTCCTACATCTATAAATAGGCTCACCTAGCCTCATTTGAAAAAAAAGAGATATCACTTGATATTGAACATTCAAGAGAGCTCTCAAGTAAGCTCCAACTCCTCCACTCTTATACTTGGGATAGATTTCCTAACAAGTAAAGTCTAAGTCCTTCTTGACAACTTTGGCAAGACGGGTATAAGTAGACTCACCCCCCCAACTCCAATTGTGCATGTACTTAACATATGAGCCCCAAGAAGTGAAGAAGAAGATTGTATACCCCTAGAAATTTGCAAACAAGATAGAAGAAGTTCCAAGCGCGCGACCTTAGTGCGAATCAACAGAAAGGCCCCGCATCATTGGCGCCCACCATAGGGAATATTCTCCAAAAAGCTCTCCCTACCACCATACTCGTGATGCCTCCTAAGCGCATACCCAAAGCTGCGGCACAGAAAGGTCAAAGCCAGGGCGCCAACGCGAGTAACATGGAAAGTCAGCCTGCACCTGACATTGATGCGGAAAATCAAAGAAACCGACTCCAGGTCTCAGCCCTTCACGATCATCACGCTCGCGAGCCACGGAGCACAGCGGGGAGTCGTAAAATAGATACGGGTCCCGTGCCAGGACCGTGTCACGAGCCACGTCCGATCGCCACTCTAGCCGGGATCCCAGTCACCATTCGGATCGAGATAGAGAAACCACTGCCGAGCGCCTTACTCATAGGCTTCGTGAGCGCTAGGCAGAGTTTCCACGCGAGCGAGAAGCACTTGAACAACGAGTTGCAGCGGCCAGATTGAGACAGCAAAACCCATGACCGCCAAGGGTCGTGGTACTTAACGATGGGACAGAGGTTGAATTGGATCGTCTCCCGCAAGGGATGAACGACGAGCAGCTCATATACTTTCTGGAGCTACTCAATAGCCGGAAGAGGGCTGCCACAACTTCCAATCACCCATCCCAATGACAGAGGTATGACAGCACGAGGGCCAGAGACGTGGTGGATATCACAGACTCCAGGTCTAGAAGAATGAGTTCAAATCAACGTGAAGATCAAGAGGTTGACAGTCGTGGAGAGCCCACGAGGTTAGAGAATCTGGTAAACAGGCGCCCAGTCACGGAGAGGTTGGGAAGCGATCTGAGAATTCGGCTCAATTCCCAGAGAAACAACAGGGCAAATGTACACGAAACCTTGAACGTGAATCATGAGAACCACGCTGCACCCCAGGGTGCATCACAGGCTGTGGTTCCTGTCACCATTGTGCCTCCAACCCAGGCTCCAGTCATGACTCCGGCTCCCGTGGTCGCCCCAGTGACAGAAAATGAGGCTCTCAGAATCATGGCGGAGATGCCCGAATTGTTCATTGATCTCGTGATGAACGAGACTGTCAGTCTCGAACAACAAATAAATTTGTTTTAAGCCAAAGGGCAACTCACAACTACACAAAATACGTAGTGTAGAGGTAAGATGACCTCGAGTGACGATCACTAAGGACTACACTAGCTTTTACTACTAAAACTAATAGAAATAATTCAGCAAAACTAATCGTAACTAGATGAACTTAACAATATGCGATAAGAGTTGGTGATAGCATACTCGTTCAAAGCATCAGGTTCTAATTACGCATGATAAGATTTAGACATGTATCTTGAAATCTTTTATCGATAAATATACTTGTCTAAGGTTGTCAGGCTTAGTTCAAGCAATACTTGCTAAGTGTAAATAATCGAGTTGTTGAAGATCATGAATCGTCCTAGTTGTTTCTATCATGCAAACAGTACGAAGATAGTTGGCTTAGCTAGATCATTCATTCGAATATCACAAGTCTACAAGCAAAAGATTTGAAAGCTATTCATGCATAATACGAACCCTAGCTATGAATTCGCATACTATCACCAACTAGATACTTAGCTACTCATATCAATAATGTAATC
>JAQRGC011640142.1:0-12853 GCA_028659135.1 Plantago lanceolata | reverse complement strand
AGAAGGGATGACGGTTGGAGAGATTTGTTAGTGTTCAGGGGTGAGTGAGTGGAAAACTGATGTGGCAAGGAGAGAGAAGAGATGAGTGGGAATTATTGCTGGAGAACTTCGAAAAAGTATTTTAGACTCTGTAGTTAAAATGTGTACACTAAGGATAAAATTTTGGAGAAAACTTCATTTGGGAACAGTCATGATTTTTTATGTGCCTGATTGAAGTTGAAATATTTAGATTTTAGGAATAATATTAAATTGGTGTTAGTTTTAAAACTTTCTATCAAATCAGTGTGACCTAAAATCTTAATATCAATTTAGTGAATAGTTTCTATCAAATCAGTGATTATTCTAATTTTAGTATAAATTTTTACTAATTTCATCTAACTTCCTCCATATATTTTTTCCAACTAAATTCATTATCTCAGTAAATCTAAATAATTTTTTAACAAGCATCTCTTTCCTATTATCAGTAAATATATTTTTCCAGTGCATATTTTCATCACAATTTATAAAGATGCTTGCAGAAAGAGATGTTTGAAAAGGATGTAGATAGCAACGCCAAATTGTTATAGAGATGCTTGAAAAAGGGGCAAACGGAAATAATGGTACCTAATAAATTTGGGTAAACTAAGGTTTCAATTGATGCTTGGACAATGTTTGAAATTGATGCTTGAAATAAAAAAAGAAAGAAAAATAGATGCTTGAAAGAATGAATTAAGTTGCTTGAAGAAGATGACGCATCAGAAATAACGATATTTATTTTTTCGGAGTCTGAGTTGTAGAAAAAGAAGAAACAGATAAATGCAAATCACCTATTAGATTGAGATGCATGGAAAGTAGAATAGATCTAAAAATTATGGAAGGTTATTTTAGTAAGAACATATTTAAACACTATTTTAAAATAAGTTTTCCATCTATCACCTATTTGATAGAAACTATTGGGATCATCACTAATTTAAAATTTACCCTAGATTTTAAACTTTAATTCAAGTTATGTAAATATAAAAAATAATAAATATTGATCACCCTCTAAAAAGACCGTAAGTGTTCAACCAAATTAATTGCAAGTAGCGGATTGCCGAATCCGATGAAAAACTTGGCATTGGTAACTCCATCATCATAAGTTTGAGATGACGAACGGAAACTGAATGCAAACTATCCTAACAGTAGAATTCTCCTCTTAAACTTAGATTCACAGTACAATAGCCTGTACATTTCTCCAGAATGTAACCTCTAAATTCATTCTTCTTGCATAACAGATGGCAGTGGAACAACTTAGATTCACATTAACCTCTACATTAATCAACCAGTCATCAACCAATAAAATGAAATACTGTACAAAAAAAGCTCCTAAGCTAAGGAACTGCATCATCCTGACTGGAGAACTTAGGCCTTTCCTACATCAACTTGAAAGCATTGATGAGCAAATCAGCAAACAAAAGAGGCGAGGCGCGAGTCTAATAGCCTTAAGTATGTACACAGACAAGTTTCTACGTCTGAACCACAATGGCCTTGATCACTTCGTCTCCAACTCCATCCTCTGATATTGACAACTTGTCAAAAGGCGGCATGTCATCAGCCTCGTTCGCAAGCTCAATTCTCCTTTTAATCCCGTCCAGTTCACATTTAACACTGAGTAGCTCTGCTAGCAGCTCCAGTTTCTCCCTCTCCCACAAAGCCCTATCATAATTTGTTGCATCTTCCATGGTAGTAATCCTCCGTCGCAGTTGTAGGCATACGATACACACTGCTCCACCTGACTCGATGCTTTCTTGGTCCAAGAGCTCATCTTCCCACATAAAGTAACCACATTGCTACAAAATGGTACATTGAGTAAAACAGCAATATCACACTCAAGGGCCAATGCAAGCAAACGTGAAAAGACTAATAGTTAAACGGTAAAAGAAGGAGCATACATCATCAAAATCCGGCTTAGGACAGTTGTAGAAAGGCCTTAGCATGTTCCTTCGAGTTTTTGATACTCTACGCTGTGCAGTAAGTTCACAAAAGCATGTTGGTACATTCGCAACATGCTGATCCAAGGCATTCACTCCAGGGCGTACAACAAGGGTACTATAAAGTTCACGGTTAACCAGTGCATACGGTTCAGGCTCAGATTCATCAGAACTAGTGCTGCTCTGATCAGAGCCATCGGGTGTACCTAATTCCGGTTCTTCTTCAGTATTCGTGCTGCAAAGAATTCATTTAGTGCTCGTTCGCAATCACTTTGAGATCATCACAAAATGATTAATGAATATAAACCGGTAAAATCATACATTCATACTCCTAGTGTCCTACAGTATCTTGCAATAAACTGGCGAGTTCCTTGCTGCTTGCAAATGGATTAAGGACCGAATCAACCGAATATATTTGAAGAATATAGCTAATGTGTTGATTCTAAGTAAACTGAATCTGCAGCCATTCTACCTCAGAAAAGTCAATAGTACTAAATACTAAATAGTAAGCAAATTGCAAACACTCACTTGGATTTTTTTATTTTTTCCTTTTAAATCATAGTCCGTGACTCCATGGAAGTGAAAATTCAAGTGCATTTCGATTTTAGACACCAAATTCAACTTCCCAAATTCAGTCCAACTCACACTATGCAAAAGTAATAAAAATTAGATAAATAAAAATAAAATCCAACACTACCCAGAAATCTCAGAGCCTAGCTAAGAAATACTGTAAAAATGTACTGTACTGTACTTAGAAACGAGGTAAATATGTAAAATGGAAAAGGATAAGCATTAAATATGTTAAACTGACCTCCATAGTTTGATGAACTTTGAGAAGTTTGAGATGAATAATGCTGCAATGAACGAACCTAACCAAGCCATTGTTGCTTGCTACGGCGTGAATGTGGGGATTCTGAGTAAAGGTGAGGGTTTTGATTATGACAAAGACTTTTGGGGGGTGATCAGGTGCTACGCAGCTTCTCCATGGAAGAAAAGCAATAAGAAAATGTAAAGCAATCCAGGAACTGTTTTGATTTGATCAAATTTGGGGATGAACTGGATGTTTGGAATTGTTTGAGTTGAGTGATAGATCGATAGTACTATTCGTTATTCATGAGACTTAAACTCGAATGAGCGACCATAATTTAATATATAAATTTCACATAATAATAAAATCATGGACGGTTAATCAAGTTTATGGCTTAATTTTGACGAAGAATAGTTTAGGGTTAGTCAAAACTTAAATAGTAGTTCTTTACTATTATTCTTGATGGCAACTCAAAATATGCATACCGTTCTTAGGCAAATTTTGTCACTTGTGTTATTGAAGCTAGGAGATCGCAATTTTGATGATGCAACGTTACCAAGCACACCCAAACCTTCATCTGGCCGTTCTTTGATGTTACCCAAACAAAGTGATACAAGAGATCATGAGTCATGATCAAACTAAAGACATACTAGCACTTATCAGCCAAAGCACTGTACGTAGGTCACCAGGTTGGTGTACTTAATTGGTAGTTTACTTCTGAACCATAGCCTTGATATCCTCAGCTTCAAACTCATTCTCTGCAGCTGATAACTTGTCCAGTGGTGCTATATCACAAGCCTCGTTACCATGATTAGTTATCGTCTCAATCTGATCCAATCCTGATTCAACGGTCTCACTCTCTAAGTTGGCTGACTTGTCAAGTGGTGGTATATCATCAGCCGCGTTGGCATGCTTACTTATTGTTTCAATCTGATCCAATGCCAATCCTGATTCAACAGTCTCATTCTCCGAGTTTGCTAACTTGTCAACTGGTGGTATGCCAACAGGCTCGTTAGCATGCTTAGTAATCGTTTCGATATGATCCAATCCTGATTCAACAGTCTCATTCTCTGAGTTTGCTAACTTGTCAACTAGTGGTATGCCAACAGGCTCGTTGGCATGCTTTGTTATCATTTCAATTTGATCTAATCCTGATTCAACAATGTCATTCTTTGAGCGTGCTAGCTTGTCAACCGGTGGTATGTCAACAACCTCGTTGGCATGCTTAGTTATCGTTTCAATCTGATCCAATCCTGATTCAACAGTCTCACTCTCTGAGCATGCTAACTTGTCAAACATAGGAGTATCATCACCTTCATTAGCAAGCTTGCGTTTCTTTTTCATCTGTTCCGAGTCATCTTCATTGCCACTCTTATTGCAATCTTGATCCAAAGGCTCAACTTTCACCTTGCTAAACAGTGACGACATTTCACCTGCCACATTAGCATCATCCTTAACTCTCTTCTTATTATGATTGGATTCAGGGGTCTCTAACTCCTCCAATGGCTCCGGTTTCACCTTGACCAAATACGCCTCATCATCAGCCACATTAGCATCATCCTTAACTCTATTCTTAATATGATTGGATTCAGGGGTCTCTAACTCCTCTAATGGCTCCGGTTTCACCTTGACCAAAGAAGCCTCATCATCTGTTCTCCTCTTAATCTCCTCATGTACCATTGCTTTAAACAAGTAGACATCCAGCCATTGGAAGAAACCACATTGCTACAAAATGGCATTTAAAATGGTATGAGCGCCAAACTATATATATACATATTTTTATTAGTTATATCAAGAGACGCTTGATAGTTGATACTTATTGCACCATGTCTTGTACTATGTGTTAACAAGTGTAACGAATTAAAGCACAAAAATATAGCAACCCTGAGGTACGTCCTCCGTCCCAATAAAAACTTCATAAGGTTGACTGTAAGAAAAAATGACTCCAATATCGATTACATGAGTTAAGGAAGTTGTTGCTTACTCTACAAAAAATGGGATTACTGCAGTTGAAGAAAGGCCTTCGCCGGTTTCTGGGAGTCTGTGATATTCTTAGCATCGCGTCATTCTTACAGTGGCACCGGGGAACCTCATACTTGTCTTTCTGCAAGTCCTCTGCTTCCGGTAGCCAGCGGCAGTAGATCAGGAAGTACTTATAGTCCCTCCACCTAAAAAGTTTAGTCCCCTTGGTGTTTGAAATCATATCTTGCAACAAACAAGAGTAATTTTAAGAGTGGGAACCCAATGCCAAGAAATGCAATCATAAATTTTCCATATTCCAGACCGCCTTTCATGGACCATTCAAAACCCGGCCGAAGCAGGCCACAAGAATCAAAAAGAAAAGGGAGATGACCGATACTGAAATGAAAGTGTATACGCATAGGCAAAAATGTATTATCAATACTGAAATTCATGTATACGCACGCACAGGGAAAGCACAGGGAAAAATGTTAACAACTGAAATGACAAAGAATAGAACTGTACTAACAAACTTGCTTGAAAAAACGTAGGATCTAAACTTGCTTGGAGTATAAATATCAGACAGGACGCTGGTGTTGAGTAAGGTGTTTACTAAACATTCTTCTAAACACGTGAATTCAAAATTATACGATGAACAGTAAATTGCAGCGAAATAATAAATAACACAAAAGAGCTTAATAACTGAAATGAATCTGAGAATGTTACAAAAACGAATAAGAGAATCAAAGTAATCAAAACACAAGAATGAGGGTGAAAGTCACCAGAGATATGTCTTCTTCAAAGTTTAGAGAGTTTCTCCGTATGTGTATAAATTGGTGGTCGATTCATTGAGTTTATATAGCAAAGGCTTGAGACACTCCTTTGGAAATCTTCCTTATTAAATTATATAAATAGAGATATGATATTATTTTGTCTAGGAAATGATCTCTACGAATTTCTAATTTTTAGAAGATATTCTTCCTGTACATTCCATTTTAAGAAGATATTTTTGCTTCTTTAAAACTTTCTTGCTTAACCTTCACTCTTCCTTGAATATTCTCTTCAATATTTCAATTATATTCCTGCGCATCACAATAATACAAAAAATGTGGAGCTAACTAATTTTATTATAAAACAAAATAACAATCATAAGTTAAGTGTGTAGAAACAGTGCAATGGTATTCAATTCGATGTTTACAAAACATCATACTGAACATCGTATTTCTAACACTTTCACTGCTTTTTCAAATTCGCTGGATCTAGCCCTCATCTCTTTTCAGAGGTAGAACTAGTTTTTTTACTTCAAAATATATAAGTAACTGGTGTGATCTATGATAAAAATATTATTCAGTAGATCAAATTATTTATGTTAATTATATAATTAATGTAGAAACTTTAAAGACTGGAAAGTTCCAAAAGGAATGAAAAAAAAATATTATAGGGTATAAGACTCCGTTCAATAGAATTGATAGTTTCTAAACTGAACTGAACTTAACTTAATTGAACTTATTTGAAATGAATAGAAACACAAATTTGAACTAAACAAACCTGAACTGAACTAAACTGAAGACGACTGAAATTAAGGTGAACTGAACAGACCCTAAATGTAATAGAAGATTTAAACTTGGCCCCCAAGTAATAAAAGACAGAAGGAAATAATACAGCATATATATGGAAGTAGATAATGGATGATGATATAAACTGGTAAATGATTTATTTATTTTTCAAACTTAAGGGTTAAAACTGAGAAAATATACGAAAAAGTTGAATAAGAAAGAGTATTTTTGTAGCACAATGACTTCCCATCATGGCTTCTGCATGACATTACAGAACTGTTTCACCCGGGCTAATTCAGAGATTCAGCAAGTTTGGCTTTCTTTTTCATCAGGGCCAGTTCAGATAACAGTTCGAGTTTTTCTTTATCCCACGAAGCCTTGTCGTCGTCCACCTTTCTTTTTAGCTTGTGACAGTTCTCACATGCCGAGTCATCTTCATGGCCACTCTCGTTACGATCTTGATCCAAAGGCTCATCTTTTACCTTGATAAACGTTGGTATATCACCTGTCGCGTTAGCATGATCATCCTTAACCCTCTTCTTAATATGATCAGGGGTCTCTGACGACTCCTCTAATGGCTCCTGTTTCACCCTGACCAAAGAAGCCTTATCATCTGTTGTTGTCCTCTTAATCTCATCATGCGCCATCGCTATAGACAAGAACACATCCACCCATTGGAAGAAACCACATTGCTACAAAATGCCATTTTAAATATCGGTAAGATCGAGCGAGCGCCAAAGTATAGTGCACGGATTTTTCTTGGTTACCTAAGGTTTATCGAATCTTGAAGCTTTAACAGTATTGTATCATACTTTTGCTATGTAATTTATGTGTTTCAACTTTCAAGTACATGTACAACACAGTAAAGCACCAAAATTTAGTCTTGATGTAGCTAAAATTTTATCAATTAATCAGATAAGTTGTTGCTTACTTGATTATTAACGGGCTCACTGCAATTGAAGAAAAGCCTTAGCCAGTTATCTTCAGAACGGGATGTTCTTAGCATAGCGCCGCGCCTGCAGAAGCACAGGGGTATCTCATACTCATCCTTATCCAAGTCATCTATATTCTGTAGCCACTCACGGATCTGTTCCTTATAGTCCCTCCAGCTGAACAATGTTGTCACCTTGGTGTTTGAAATCATATCTTGCAACAAACAAGACTACAAACAAGACTACAAGAGTCATTTAAAAGTGCGAAATTTCAAGATGCCAAGAAGTTAATAAAATATAGACTTATCAGTTACTCCTTGGAAAATTCAAGATGCCAAGGAATTGTTAGTAGAAAATCATACACATGTGATCGATGAAAACTAGAGTATCCCTTCAGGCTTCAGCATCTACACTAACATATTCATGAACAGTACTGTACTTAGATATCATGTTCAAAGTTCAAACTGTACTCACAGCCAAGCATGTTAAGAACGTGTATATATTTTGAGACCTTAATCAAAAGTTAGAACACATTGATCTACAACTTACACATGAAGAATTTTCCGATCAAAAGATGGTGAACTAGCATAGTAACTAACCTGCACGGTTTTTGTTGAATTCACTGAATCAAGCCAATCTTCTACAAACAATTCCGGCACTGTTTCAGGCTTTCAGCTTCCAGTTCTAGTCCTTTCTTTCCGGCTTTCCCTATTACTCCAGTCTCCAGCTCTGTCTTCTTCTTTTTTTCCCAGTAAAATCCACCTGTCTTTCTATACTTACTTTCTGTATCCACAAAGGAGACCTAAAAGTTATGCTGTCTACCTTACCTTACTACGGACTTGTTGTTGGTCTGCTAGACTTGTATCAACCGCATAATTAACATCAGTCCATCATATATAGTTCCTCCCAAACACAAACACTCACTTAATATTTTTACAAAAAGCAAGCTGTAAGCATATGAAGGCCACAGAGAAAAGCAGAAATTAACAATGCAGAAAGAAGAGAAAACCGAACGCTGATGCACCAAAAACCCAAGTTCTGAAATTGAACTCACATGATTATTATATTATAGCATAGAAGTTCATCGGATCGAAAATTTACACGATCACATATACGGACAGTCCTTTTAGCCCAAAGAAAATAATTTCAGAGACAGCTAATAATATCCATGCAAGCTATTTAAGAAGAAACAAACATGAACAACTTACCTGAATACATAAAGGAATTAGCTCTGCTGAGCAGCTGATTGATCGCAGATTGGCAGGTGTCTTAAAAGAGAGAGAATTATATAGTACTCTACAAGGTCGGTTTGACAAATATCATCACATATACAGTAGTAAGCATGTTCATTGGACCTACGCCATAAATTCGACCATTTTTTATTGGGTTTTATTCATATCGTAGGTGTTGGTATGATGTTTTTTAAGGTATAAGTTGAAAAAACCATGTACAACCATTAAATACAGAATAAAATGCATTAAAGACAACACGGTTGATTTGACAAGACAAATTAATAAGAAGACTTATTGGGCAAACTAACCAAGATCAGAAGAATAGTGACTAACCGGAGTTCACTCTTGCAAGTTGCAGGCAGATATGCAGAATTAACATGAAGTAGCATTCTTGGCCAATATGCATTCAAGAACTTAAACATGCAAGTTAGAACTGATTGTTTCATTTATACATGCATCACTAGTAATCGAACTAACTTATGATAAACTTCACAAAACATAAGCTCCTAAACAAGCGAAGGGCTGAATGCAACAAACAAGCGTCAAACGCCCTTAAAATGTCGTCTTACACAGACAAAAACTTGTTACGCGCCTCCAATGAGTTTTTGGCAGTTGGCATTATTTCCACTAGCGAGCTTTGCTTCTGTCAATTTGGCCCTATCCAGATTCGACAGCATTGTTGTGTAAATTAGATAACTGATCAAGCGACGGCATATTATCAGCGTCATGGACAAGCCTGGATCTCTTTTCAATCTGACCTAATGCAGATCCAGCAGTTTCGTCCTCTGATTTAGTTAACTTGTCAGACGGCAGTAAATGATCAGCCTGTTTAACAAACTTAGTTTCCGTTCCGGCCTTATCCATTTCAGACTCGACGGTCTCATCCTTGGGGCTTGGGGATAACTTGTCAAGCAGTGGCATATCATAGACCTCATTTGCAAGCTGAGGTTTAGTTTCAATTTGACAAGATACAGATTCAACTTCAACAGCCTCTTTCTTACACTGGTCAACCGTAACACCTTCATTAGCATGCTTGGTTTTCTTTTTGATATGACCCAATTCAGAAAGAACGGTCTCCAGCTTTATTAACGGCTCCACTTTCTCTTTATCCCAGGAAGCCTTGTCATCATCCCCTGCACTTTGAATCTCAACAATCTTGCGTTTTCGCTTACAACACTTCTTGCATACCCAGTCCGCTTCATCACCACTCTCATTGCTGTCTTGATCGACAGGCTCAACTTTCACCTTGCCAAACAGTGACACATCATCAGCCACATTCTCAACTTTTATTGCCGTCTTACTATGATTGAATTCAGATTCTAACGGCTCATGTTTCACCCTACCCAAATAAACCTCATCATCAGCCCCATTCTCAACTTTAATTGTCGTCTTACTATGATTGAATTCAGATTCTAAGGGCTCCTGTTTCACCTCACCCAAATAAACCTTATGATCAGCCACATTCTCAACTTTAATTGCCGTCTTACTATGATTGAATTCAGATTCTAAGGGCTCCTGTTTCACCCCACCCAAATAAACCGTATCATCAGCCACATTCTCAACTTTAATTGTCGTCTTACTGTGATTGAATTCAGATTCTAAGGGCTCCTGTTTCACCCTACCCAGATAAACCTTATCCTCAGCCACATTCTCAACTTTGATTGTCGTCTTACTATGATTGAATTCAGATTCTAAGGGATCCTGTTTCACATAAACCTTATCATCAGTCATAGCACTTTCAACCTCGCCAAACTCTTGTTCTTTCTCCAGGCACTCATCGCATACATAGCTAGATTCTTCACTACTCTGATCGCTGTCTTCATCAAAGAGCTCATCCTTCCACACAAAGAAACCACATTGCTACAAAATCGAATGAAAAAAAGGTGTATGAGTACTGAAGCATACTGAAACCAATAAAAACAGAGAAGAATCAGCCAAATGATTAAATCGTGGCATACTGTGTTAAAGTTGCGCTTAGGACAATTGAAGAAAGGCCTCATCCAGTTTTTCTCCGTTCCAGAAATCCTTAGCTTTGCATCCTTTCCACAGAAACACTCGGGTATCTCGTACTCTTCCTCATCCGAACTATAGGATTCACCATCAGAATAATCGCTGCAGCTACTACGTTCATTGTCATCTGCAGACCCCCATGCAGGTCTTTCCCAAGACTTCATCCTGCAAAATGGTGTTCAGAAGTTGGAAAAGATATTTTACAACTACAACACATCGAGTCACTTCAGAGAAGCAAAATATGAAGATGCCAAAAAGTGTAGAATGGGGTGTTTGCATGGGGATACATAACTACTCTAGTTAACACTTTGCATTTACATGTAGTGTATGTGCTCCGAGGCAAAAGTGCCTGCAAAAAGGGTCTTCTTAGGTTTTTGCTATGCACATGCCTGCGACTTATCCTAAGCATATACTCCATGGATTACATGTCTGTGCCAGTTTGGCTAACTGGAAGGTTCATGACGAACACAGAACACTGTATAAATCCGCATACTCGAACAGGCAAACATATCAACGTTTAAGACCTTCAAATACTTACAGGTGGGGTTCTAGAATATAAGAAATATCGAATGCAAAGATGTAGTTCAGGAAACTCTTAAAGAACATTACAAGGCATAAAACAACATAAATAATGAGATTTCAGTTCCGATTTTGCCAAATAGTACTATGAATAGATTGCTAAGCACTTGAATCAGTTGAATGCATATAGTAAGAAGTTCCAATACAATCTATCTAGCAAAGATTAATGTAACCAGTGCATTCTACTGCTTACTGCTGAGCACAAGTCCTAGTAACTAGTAAGAAGTTCAAATGCAATTAATCTACCTATCAAGTTTCTTCTTCTTCTTTTAAGTTTACAGCATTGCTTATTCCATCAGCCAAAAACTGAAACTTAAAGCCCTTTCCGGTACCACTCCGTTTTGATCTACTAAAATTCCTAAAATTCTATTGAAATTAGGCCAAGCTACTGAGCAAGTCATAGAGAAACAGTCGTTGATCTTGCCCAGTGGTGCTATATCACAAGCCTTGTTAGCAAGTTTAGTTATCGTCTCAATCTGATCCAATCCTGATTGAAATACATGTACAAACTTAAAATACAAAGTGTTTGATTGATTGGTGCACCTGTTAGGTAATGAGAGAGTTGGATAATGACTAAGGTAAAATGAGATAGATGTCAAACTGGGTAAGTTGATGCCATTAATAATATTAGAAGAAACAAGTTTGTAGACCGGTAAGTAGTTTGAACTTGGAAGCGATTTTATGGCAATCAAGAATAGTTGGTAGTTGGAATTGAAGCCATGTATCAACTTTTGAAGCGTTGAAAATTGTTGGAGAAGTTCGGAAATGAAGTCTGAAGAGACCAAACAAAGATTGTCTCAGCTTTTACCTCTTTCCTTCACTTCATTAGATACTTCATAGATAATAGATATGACTCCTAAAGACTTCCGGCTTTAAATCTATAAGTGCAACACTTCAAGAGCTTAGACATGGCTTCAATTCCAACTGTTCTTGATTGTCATACAATCAATCGCTTCCAAGTTATAACTACTTATTACCGGTCTACAAACTCTTTTCTACTAATATTATTAATATTATTAATGGCATCAACTTACCCCATTTGACATCTACCCCATTTTAGCTTAGTAAATTATCCAACTCTCATATCGATGCACCAATCAACCAAAGAATTGTATTTTATTTAAAGTTTCTACAAGTATTTCAAGTAGTAGTAAGAAGTTCTACTGCAAAGATTAATGTAACCAGTGCATTCTACTGCTGAGCACAAGTACTAGTAACTAGTAAGAAGTTCAAATGCAACTAATCGACCTAGCAAGTTTCTTACCACTGCATACTGTAGAAAATCACTAATAAAAATACTTTTCTTCTTTTAAGTTTACAGTCCATAAGCCAAAAACTAAAACTTAAAGCCCTTACCAGTACCACTCCGATCTACTAAAATTCCTAAAATTCTATTGAAATTAGGCCAAACTACTGAGCTAGTTCATACAAAAACAGTCGTGTACTAAATAGCAAAACAGACACTATAAACCAAGAAAACCAAGCCATAAAAATGCCCTGTTTTCAAGAATTGAGAAGTTTAGACATACTACAAAGCATCAAAATTGCGGAATAACAATGCAAGAGAAAATTCCTTCTTCCAAGCGAACTAACCTGATGGATCGATCTTTGATAATCGAAACAGAGAGAAGAACGGAAGCTTGCTCAAGCGTATCAGAGAAGAGTATAGAGAAGTGAAACAGTAGAAGGAAATCAAGAATTAATCGTGACAGGAATTAAAAGAGCGCAAAGTCTTATAAGGGACGGCTCTTATAGAGGGACATTAGGGACATATTTATACTAATTATATAGCAACCCCAACTAATTTTAATGTAAATTTCGGAGTCAT
>JAQRGC011638387.1:0-17953 GCA_028659135.1 Plantago lanceolata | reverse complement strand
TTCAGAATCTTCATGATTTGCTTGATTTGAGCAGGGGAGAGTTCCTCTTCTAATTCTTGAGTGGCTTGAGCAGCTGCAGGTTGATACTTGTGATGTTGGTATGATGGTTGTGATTGTTGTGGCTGAGATCCATTCTTGGTGAACTTGAAGTCAGCTGGAAACCCAATTTTCCTGTAACACTGAGCTTCCAGGTGCCCCGGCTTGTGACAGTAGGTACATATCATACACTTTTCAGTAGCATGGCCTGGCCTCCTGCACTTGTTGCAGTACAAACTCCCCTTGTCCACCTTTCTTTTGAAGCCAACAGACATAGCAGAAACCTCACTGGTGTGCTGCACATTGGTCCTTGGATTCAGCTGTCTCTCTTCTTGCAACACAATCCCAACAACCTTATCAAGATCAGGTGTTTTAGCCTTAGCCAAGATCTGACTTCTGACATTAGAATACACATCATTGAGTCCCATGAGAAAGTGGATGACAGCATCAACTTGTTGAGCCTTAGCAAGATCATGAAGTGGCCTGCAAGCACATTGACCACATGTGCAACCTTCAATAGGCATGTAGTTTCTCAGTTCCCCCAACAGTGCAGTGAGTGTGTTATAGTATTGATTGACTGTGAGTGAACCTTGTGAGAGTTGATAAATGGATTGCCTAATCTCGAAAATTCTGAGTATGCCTGGATTAGAGTAGTGTGTGATGATTTTGTCCCATACCCCCTTAGCAGTGTTTTCATGCCTTATTGTGCCTGCTATCTCCTTGCTAACTGAACCTAGAATCCAAGTGAATATGAGATTGTTGCATCTTGTCCATGGCAGAAAATTAGGATCTCCTAGATCTGGCTGAGAGTATGACCCATCCAGGAATCCCATTTTGTTCTTGCCAGCAAGTTGAATAGTGAGCATTCTTTTCCAGTCATGAAAGTTAGTTCCATCAAGTGTGATATCAAGCTTGACAGAAGTAGCATTTTCACTGGGATGCAAGTAAAAGGGGTGATATGGATCTGTGATGGCTAGTGTAGTGACAACAATATCATTAACAGAGGGGCCTTTTTCCTTTCTGCTTGAGTCGAAGTCTTTCTCAAGATTTTAGCAATTTCTTCATCAGTGATAATATCCATGAGTGATGATGAGTGAAGTGATTGAGATGAGATGATTGAGATGAGTTTTGAGTCGAATAATGAAGTATGAATGAGTTCGAATTCGTTGAGACAATGAATCAAACAGTAGATATGCAGAAAATGAACAGAAACTAGTTTCTATCAACTTTGTTCAGATCTTAATCACAAAAACCTGATATACCACTAGAATATCAGATTCATCCGAACCTATGCTCTAGTATTATCTCAGAATTGTGAAAGAAGATCAGAGGCGGAAGCTTTTCTGTATTTATCAACTATTGTATTACAAAAGAATTGCAGAGAAAATTTGCAAATGAAAAGAATGAATCCTACTTGCTTCTAACTTGCTCTATTTATAACCATCTACCTTAACCCTTATTTTGTATAATAAGACTCAATTGTCCTTCTACCTATCTGTACTAACATACTACTCAGAGACAGCTTGTTGTTGGTGTCATCAATCACGTCATGTTCCAGATCATTCCTTCGATTCTGTACGGATGAACATATGCTCTGTTTCTTCTTTCTTTTCTTTCCTTGTGTTCTGATGATATTGGTGCAGTGCACCACATCGCTCTGTGCGCGCTCTTTCTTTTCTTCCAATGATTCGTCTGCTCTGCTCTCTTCTTCTTTCTTCTTATTTGCTTGTGTTTCCTCTTCTCTGAGTTTCTTGAGTTGAGATGCCGGTTACAGTGGAATTACATTGGGAATATGCACTACCCACTATTTGTATTTTCCAAGGGTCGTCGACCCCAACACCCGCATGTGGCATCGTTGCTTAACATCAACAGGTCAACCAGACTTCATCTAGGTAGAATAAGTAATTCATATTCTTGATGATATAATTTGAACTGGTTGAATGGATAAAAACACCCTATCTAACGTGTTTATGTAAAAAAAGAACTCTTTAGCAATATGCAAAGAATGCAGAGTATATTACAGAAACATTTCATCGAACATGTTAAAACGCGGCAACTTTAAGCCATTCAAGTATAACTTCTTCCAGAACTGATGTAGTGGCGTGATAAAGTGTTTCTGTCTTAGGGGAATTCTGCTCTTTTACTGCTTCAAGTAGCTGCAACAAACAGCGATCCTCATTTACTATTTGATTCAATGCTTAAACAGGCTATAAAAAGGATTATGTCTATATTTTCACGATCATGTAAGGCTGTGAGCTTTATAAATAAAATATGTAGTTGGTTTCTGCACTCTTGCTGAATTTCATACATTCACAGTCTTCAGATACCATTGATGTTTATAATCCAGTTGGTGTTTGATTCTCATTTTTCACTTGGTGTTCTGAACTCTACTTTAGTTGGCAGTGTTGGTGTATTTTACAAGTTTTGTAGACATGTACAAAAATTAAGCAACATATATATGAAATTCTTCATGAGCTTGACTCGGACATTGGACTTGAAATTGATCAGCATCTACTATCAAGAGATTTTACTATAATAAAATCAGATACTCATGTGTTCTTCCACTGAATTTACAAATAAAAAGTAAAAAAAATCTACATCATTGTTAAATTCGCGGGCCCATTTGTGTTATACTGCGGTAACAAATATATCATATCCAGATCATCAACTTTTCAAAAAAAAAAAAAAAAAAACACTATAGGATGGCACGCAGCAACACGTGTATGCGTGTTGCGAGAATTCTAGTAGTATATAAGCCAACAAGGAGTGATGGTGTAAAATCATGTCCAATCCGTTAAGTGCGTTACAGTAGCACGTCCTAAGGCGAACTAAGGTATAAGCACTTAAGTATTGCATTCCTAAGCACCAAACCAGTGCGTCCGGTCTCACTAATGAGACCAAGGATCCAAATGTCAGTCAACAGTGCTAAGGTACTTTTGGACTATAAGGAGAATCCACCCTGTATATGGGCGAGACCTATGTCCGGCCGACATATACAGGTCCGATATGTCTCCTTAACGTCTGCCCTCTGATAGCAGACCTGGGCTACCAAACCATGTAATAAGCCTCACGTCCATACAAGGTCAAAGGACCGGACTGTGTACCCGTGGAACGGATTCTATCCTAATTGCCCTAGTTATATTAAGGAGTGTTCTGTTAGCCGGACATGGCTATGTCCCTCCGGACCTCTACCGGACAGAACATTCTAGTGACTACATGGAGCTACGGGAAAAGTCTCAATTACCCTCACTAGGTCTGATTGGACTTAAGCCCAAGCCCATTACCCAATGGGCTTGTACTTTCGTACATAGGTGGCCTCACGAGAGGCGTACACTTGGCACGATCGCATAGCTCCTTGGAGATACAATGACCAACCTATAAAAGGCCATCAAATCCAAGCATTTAAGGTAAGAATTAAGTGTTGCCCAATCTAGCACATTACACATTACCTCTTATACCCTTTAGGACCTTCAATTCTAAAGGATTTTGAGTGATACATCCGGTCTGACCAAGACAGACCGGACCTCCACCTAACCCCCCATTATTTCAAAGTTTCAGGTGTCTATCTATTCGAGCCTTATCAAGCCCAGTCCGGACGTGATTAGGTGACCATAAATAGGCGTGAGAAGAATTATATCGGATTATACTAGAAAACTACTTTTACCCTCAACATTTTGGCGCCGTCTATGGGAATCTTTGCAAAAAGCGCGCCAACCACTTCCCTAATTCACTGCCAGTCCGATGGTCCCTCGTCGGCCAACCGAAGCGAGTTCCGCTCGGACTCCTCCAGTCACCCGGGCCAGAGGAAGACCACCCACCCGGGCAAGCAGAGGAAGAGGCAGGGGGAATTATAGAAATGTAAATGCTGAGCGGTCAACCTCTCACGACAGACAGTCCGCCACAGACTCGTCCGTAGATAGGAACTTGCAACTCAATGGGGCGATGGTAGGTACACAAGCCGCCGGACATATAAAGATCGACCTAATGCAGCAACAAGCTCAAGGGGCCAATCCGGCCAGAAACCAACAAATGGTCCTTCACAACGGACAGGTAGCACCACCACTACCGATTCAACAATTTGTCTACCGTAACGGACAGATGATGAATCCAATGGCGACACTAGGTGTTCCGGACCAATACTTCGCAGCTTGTTACAACTTCTTTCATCAGAATGGAGCACTAAGAACACCTGTGGGTAATCAGATCCAACCTACCCACATTTTCCAAACAGCCCAAGGTCCGCAGTTCCAGGCTCAAGCACAACAAGCTCAAGCCTAGCAGGTTAACAACGTTCGGGTCACAAGTGTGCACACCTCCCAGAATAGGAATCAGCAGCAGGCTCCGGACACACAGGTTGTTAACAGCCGGATAACTGAAAGGGAGGCCAGTCCGGCTCGATCAGCTACACATTCCAGGAGAACAATACAAGACAGGATTGGGAATTCGGCAGTCCAACCAGACTTAAGGAACATCATTAACCGGAGACTGAGCAACCATGGTACTCCAGCCGAAAATGCACGAGATCCCATACAGGTTCGCTCTAGGGAACGGACCGCTGAGAATCAGCCTCCTCCCCAAGTGAACCAAGGAAGTGCTATTCCGGACGGATTTGAAGCAACCATTGCTCAGATGAAGGCCAACCTGGAACCTAGATCTTTGCCTACCGGACGTCACAACAATCCCTTGTCCGAAGAGATCAGAAATGAGAAGATTGTACATGGACTCACAATCCCTGTCCTGGAGCAGTACAATCCGAAGAATGAACCTCGTTCCCATCTCACACTTTATGAGACCCGGATGGAATGTCATGGTCACAACGAGAACATGCTCGCCAAAATTTTTCCCTCTACACTCAAGCCGGAAGCCCTGACTTGGTGGTCTTCTCTCGAGGAAGGTTCCATCAATTCATACTCCCAGCTTGTGGAGGTTTTTCTCAAAAGGTTCGAGCGATCAGTCAAAAGAAAGCGTCCGGTTAGCTACCTAGGCTCCATCGTTCAACAGAAGAATGAGGATGTCCGGGATTTCCTTATCCGATTCTCCTATGCGGTGGATGAGGTCGAGAAACATCCCGTAGCAGTCTGAGTGTCACAGCTATACGCTATCTGAGGAGAAGATCACAACTGAACAAAGGTTAGAGGAAATCGGTGAAAATATTATCTACGCGGAAGATTTTCAGAAGAACCTTCCTATCCGGAAGCCAGATGACAAAGGCAAAGGCAAGAACAAAACTTCGGATGATCAAGTTGAGCCAATGGACACCGATCCGACCGAAAAGCCGGACCAGGAAGAAAGCCAGAAGAAACCTTATGAAAAGAAGAAGAAGAACAAGTTCCAGGGTCATAACAAGCCCGACATGGAGGATGGACGCCCCCTTCCGGACAGATACAGTGAGTACACCCCACTCACCCGTCCAAGGTCGGAGATCCTAGCATACCTCTCAAACAGAGGATATGACATCCGCTGGCCACAACCGATGCCTAACACAAAGAAGACCAGGACATTCAATGAGTACTGTGAGTTCCACAAAGGGATAGGTCACACCACTGAACTCTTTCCTTAAGAACGAGGTAGAACATTACGCCCGGAACAAGCTCTTGGATGGATTTGCAGTCAATGTGTGCGACGCGTCTAGGCATGAACGGACCGAACAGGCCCGGAATGAGAGAAATAATGATCACGTTCAAGCACCTCCACCACCACCTCATGGAGGATATCATGATAATGTAGATCAAGGAGGAGTGATCCATTACATAGCTGGTGGACCGGCTGGTGGATCAAGATAATGTAGATCAAGAATGGCCGTGAGAGGACCGCAGAGACTTCCAAGTGTTTAACGTTGCTTATGGTCCGGAGATCCCACCAGGAACCAATGTTATAACCTTTGATGAAAGTGAAGTCCCGCAAAAAATAGCAGGAGAAGGAGATACCATGCCTCCGGACGTTCCACTAGTCATCTCCTTAACCGTACGTGGAATCACCGTCAATCGTGTCTTGATCGATGGAGGAAGCTCCACCAACATTATCTCATCTTACACACAGGGCCGGATGAGGATACCCAACTCAGCCATACAAAGCTTTGTTAGAAACCTTACTGGGTTCGGAGGAAACGAGATAAAGCCCTTAGGATGCATTGTCCTACCGGTCTCAATGGGCAAGGCTCCAATCAGAGCTACTCACAACATTTGCTTCTTAGTTGTAGACACTCCATTCGACTACAACATACTGTTTGGAAGGCCAGGGATCCGACAGTTCAGAGCCATTCCATCCACCTTCCACAACAGGATAAAGTTTCCTACTATACACGGAGTCGGACAGAAAGTAGGAAACATTGTCGAAGCTTGGAAATGTTACACTATGTCTACAAGGAGGATGTCCGCCCCAACATTGCCCTTAGAAAGCAACAGGGACGGACCACAAGTATTACCTCATGGGGGAGTATTCATGATCCGGAACTAAACTCACAATCCCTCTCCTTCCGAAGTGCCCAGATCACTTGGAACGAGCAGAGTAATGGAACTGGAAGATTTCATGGTGATTCCACCAATCACAACAGCCCCATCACAGAAAAAGAAGTTTGGCTTGGAAAGCAAACTCGAGCCAAAGGAAGCGATCAAAGAAATCCAGATTCATCCGACCGACCCCGAAAAGAAGATCCGAATCGGCACAGAGATGAAGTCCGAAGTAGAGATCAACTTGATTGCTTGCCTTGAAGCAAATGCAGATTTCTTCGCCTGGAAGACGGACGATCTCACTGGAATAGATCCGAGAGTGGCCGTCCACCGGCTCAACATGTATCCAAAGATCACTCATATTCACCAGAAGAAGAAAGACTTCGAAGTAGTAGAGGATGCTATCATCAAGGCGGAAGTCGACAGACTCCTTAAGGTCAGACACATCCGAGAAGTCCGCTATTCGAACTGGATTTGTAATGTGGTCTTAGTCCAGAAACCAGGAGGCAAATGGAGGATGTGCAATGATTTCACAAGGCTTAACAAATACTGTCCAAAGGATCCCTATCCATTACCACGGATCGATCAGCTAGTAGACTTCATTGCCGAATGTGCCTTACTTAGTTTCATGGATGCCTACCAAGGCTTCTACCAGATCATGATGGCCAAGGAGGATATTAAGCGGACGACATTCTTTACTGCCGGAGCAGTATATTGTTTTGTAGTTATGCCCTTCGGACTGAAAAACGCGGGAGCTACCTATCAAAGGCTAGTTAACAAGATGTTCGCAGAAGAGATTGGGAAAACAATGGAGGTTTATGTTGACGACATGCTCGTCAAGAGTAAAACGGATGAGGAGCACATCGCTCATCTTAACAAGTGCTTTTCCATCCCCCGGAAGTACGACATGAAACTCAATCCGGCTAAATTCACCTTCGGAGTCAAAGGGGGTAAGTTCATGGGATATATGGTTATTGAAAGAGGAATTGAAGCCAATCCGGAGAAAATCAAGGCCATTAAGGATCTCCCACATCCGACCTGTCTAGCGGAAGTACAACCACCTGTTGGAAAGATCATATCACTCGGCTGCTTCATTTTTATGTCCGCAGAGAAGAAGCTCCCCATCTTTAAAGTGCTCCGAAAGAACATTCAGTTCGAATGGACCGAAGAATGCTGGCAAGCCTTTGAAAATTTGAAGAAGTACCTTACGAGTCCGCCACTCCTATCGAATCCAATAGAGTCCGAGCCACTCTACCTCTATTTGGCTCAGTCGGACGATGCAATCAGCTCAGTCTTGGTCCGGATCTAGGACAGCGAGCAGAAGCCTATCTATTATCTGAGCAAGGCACTATACGGAGCAGAGACAAGATATTTGGCAATTGAAAAGTTCGCCTATGCATTAGTGCATACCGCAATAAAGTTAAAACCTAACTTCAAGTCACACAAGATCATTGTACTAACTAGCGAACTTTTGAAGCAAGTGCTAGGAAAGCCGGAACAGTCCGGACGCTTGGCCAAGTGGGCAATCGAACTCAGCGAACATGAGATTGACTACCAAGCTCCGATTTCCAAGAAAGCCCAAGTCATAACAGATTTCCTGGCAGGTTACCCGGACAGAAAGGATGCTGAGAAACCTCCTCATGATCACAACCAAGATCCGGATATCCTATCACTGACTACAGGCCTAAATGATGTGCATATGGTTGATGCGGACCATGTCATCTATGAGATGTCCGAACCAGTAAAGTCCGCAAACAAGTTCGGTCTAAGTGAAACAGACTCACTTGAAGAAGAGAAATTCGACGAGCCAATCGCCAAAAGGTCCAGAGTCAGCAAGACACTGAAGTACAAGCCTTTGACGGACCATGGTGATATATGGACACTCACGGTAGACGGATCTTCCACCGGAAGGTCCGGAGGAATCGAAGTCTTTCTCAAAAGTCCATCCGGAGCGGAATTAGAGTATGCAATCACCTTGCACTTCAAAGTCTCAAACAACGAAGCGGAATATGAAGCTCTACTTGTCGGACTTAGAATGGCCAAATCACTTGAAGTCAAGAAGCTACAAGCATTCACCGATTCCCAGCTCGTGGAATCTCATTTGTAGGAGTGTTCCAAGCCAAGAATGAATCCATGAACAATTACTTGGCCATGTTGAAGAGAGAAATCAAGAATTTCGAGCAATTCAGTCTCACTAAGTTTGCAAGGGATAACAACGATCGAGCGGACGCATTGGCCCGTCATGCATCCACCTCAGGAGCTATTGATACCAGAAATGTTATCCTCATGAGTCTTGGCGTCCCATCCATCACTATTGAAGCTCCGAAAGTCTTGGCCATCACCTTCGAACCAGGATGGAGGAATGTCATAGCAAAATACCTTAGTGAAGGGGTCCTACCGGATGATAAGGATGAAGCTCGACGTGTTCAGCAAAGGTCTCTAAGATATTTCCTTCGAGGAAATGATCTCTATAGAAGGTCCTACAGAGGAATTGAGCAGCGATGCTTAGACCCCCAAGAAGCCCGCACAGTCTTAGAGGAACTGCATGACGGAGAGTGTGGCAATCACTCCGGAGCAAGAGCATTGGCCATGAAGGTTATGAGGTTGGGATATTACTGCCAACTGTCGATAAGGATTGTGCATGGTACGTCCGACGTTACCTAGACTGTCAGAAGTACGCAAATGCCACACATCAGCCAACAGTTCCGATGTATCCTTTGAACATCACTTGTCCTTTCGACAAATGGGGCATTGATATAGTCGGACCCCTGCCAAATGGGAAAAACCAGAAGAAATTCCTTATTGTGACAGTAGAATATTTCACCAAGTGGGTTGAGGTGGAAGCAGTATCCAAGATCGATGAAACCACAGTCCGAAAGTTCATTTGGAGGAACATTGTCTGTAGGTTCGGTGTACCAAGAATCCTTGTGTCCGACAATGGCTCACAATTCTCAGAAAAAGAGATGAAGGCTTGGTGTAAAAGCCTCAAGATCGAGCAGAGGTTCACGTCCGTGGGATATCCCCAGGCAAACGAACAAACAGAGGTCACCAACCGGACCATCATCAAGCAAATTGAGACCAGGCTTTCAGAAGCCTCAGGCGGTTGGGTAGATGACCTAGATGGTGTCCTATGGGCCTACCGGAATACTTCCAGAACTGCTACCCAAGAGACTCCATTCAGCCTTGTGTATGGATCAGAGGTAGTGATTCCAGCCGAAACAGCAATTGAGACACTTCGGATCCAAGGGTACCAACCTTCGGATAACCATGAAGCTAGGATGTACAATTTGGACACACTGGAGGCTAAAAGAAGCACCGCCTTGGCCAACATCCACAGATACCAGGCCCTTTCAGCTCGAGCTTACATCAAGAATGTCCGCACCAAGGAAATACAAGTTGGAGACTTAGTGTGGCGAAGAGCGGACATCTTGGTCCACCCAGGCAAGCTCGAAGGAAAATGGGAAGGTCCGTACAAGGTGGTAGGAGTGCATGTCAATGGCAGCTATGATCTGGAGGAAGAAGATGGTACCACTGTCCGTCGTACCTGGAATGGACAGAACTTGCAAAAGTACCATGTTTGAAGAAGTTTCACCCGTGCACCATGTCTCGCTTTATGGAAAGGATTTTGAATAAGTTGATTTCCGGACAAGACACCTTTGCAGTCCCATTTAATGGCCACTAGCAAGTCTGTCCGATGAAAGTTGTTTTGATTTCACTTTTCGTTTTGATTCTGGACATCTATCTATCTGTAAGTCCGCCGCCTGTTGGCCACTTCAGATGATAGGTCCGAAGACTTTGACACCTTTGCCCCATAGTTGTAATAATTGATTTTCCTTTGAATCAATACAACTATTTTCCGAATTTTGATTATTATATTTACGTCCGTTTCTACCCCCCTTAAGTTTATTAGTTGAAAATTTTTGGGAGAAGGACGATTACATCATCACCCAAATAAGAACTGACCACCTTGGTCCGACTCAATTCACATTCAGGATCGAGATGCTCATCTATGAGGATCACTTGATCCGACACAAACACTTAAAATAAAAATCTCTTACAAAGGTTAATTTGTGACAACATGTTCGAATTAACTAAGTCAGAATTTTTACTTCTTAAATCATAGATATCCGATATGAATCCTTTCCGACTTGGAAACAATAAGAGTATAGTATAACGTACGACATGTATGTCCGATTCAGACGCTTGTGAATTTTCATATAAGATTATGTGAAAGCCAAGCATGTAACAGATCGATAAAACATACATGTCCGATTGGAACACTTATAAAAAATTATTCATGGACAAAATCATGCAATATGAAAACATTATCCGAATGGCAAAAGACTGACACTTGTCCGAATGATTGCAAAAACAGAAAGCAGTAAAAAAGTGTTCCAAAAGATAGCTACATAATCCATCGGGGCATACCCCAGACATCACTCAACATGAGTAGTATAAGGAGGCAGAGAGGATTCATCGGCAGCGCTCCCGAAAGCTTGGTCCTTCTTTCTTTGTTTCATTCGAACCTTGTCATACGCCAAGGCCTTCTCCCGGATCTGGTCATAAAAGTCCTTGACATCTTCCATACCGACCACCAGACCTGGCAGGGCGAACCATTTCTTGTGAAAATCATCAAAGGAATCGAACGGAGTAAAGCATATCTTCTTAAGAACCTCCGGGACCCAGGGCGGAAGGAATGGACAGGAACAGATCGTCCGCAACATCGGGGACTGGAACCGAGTTGCCACTCGCATCTTTAAATGAGCTCAAACCCAAAGTTTCCAAGTTAGCCCCCTCCGGAACCCATCCCTGCTTCTTGCACTGGCCAATGGCGAACGTGAATCCAACAGCTCGAGCGTCATGCATCTCCTTTTGTTGTCCGACAAAGAAGGCGGTTGACTCCTTGTAAGCCAAAGCGGACTCCATGCGGACATTTTGCAGCTTGTTCATGAGGAATTCCCTCATCATGAAGACCGTCTCAAGCACGGACTCACTCAAGCCCTTATAATAGGTCCAAGGACCTAATCCGATGCATATCACCCTTGAGCTTCTCTACTTCAAATTCCAAGCCCTGCACCTTGGCCTCCGCCGCCTTCCATAGGTCTTCATAACCCTTGGAGGTTGTCTTTAACCCCGACAACTCTTTCTGGAGCCTCTTGATCTCCTCCTGACCGTCCGCCTCCTCATCATCGAGTTCCTCCAAGGCTCGGGTCACTATAAAGAACTGCAAAAGAAGAACAAGGCATTAGAACGGACTTTTAAAGAATGAGGAGAGTCCGACAAGGACACTTAGAAGAAAAATGAACAGGGAAATCATACATGTTCGGACAAATGCACTAGCCTCTTAGTCCTCTCGGACCTCTTCACCTTCTTCATCTTTTCTACAGCCGCTTCTCGGGCCTCCATCTTCCGGAGATGGGCTCGGTGGGTCGGAGAGTCCGCCTCAACAGTCGCCTTCCTCTTCCGACTGACACCAGCTTGCTTCTCGGGCATAGGATCCGCCCTGATCGTCTCATCCACTTCCTCTTCATCCTCGTCGGTCAGATTCAACAAAGAATCATCATCCCCGATCACATCGGCATCATCCTTGCCGAACTTACTAGACTTTTTGGATCGCTTCGACCGGTGCTTCAAAGACCGGCCGAACTTCTTCCCCTTCGGGTCAGCTAACCCTTTGTTCGGGACCGAAAGCTCTAGCAACAAATCGCCGTCCTTCTCCCTCTGAGCCTGTATATCCTTGAATCGGGCCGTGTTCTTGGGATCATCCATAGGAATGTTCGCTTGAACATTGATTTCCTTTTCGCGCTCGCCTGAGGCCAATTGAGCGGCCTGCTTGTCGGACACAGAGCGTTTCTCGGATAACCAAGAAGACATGCCGTAGTCGAACCAAAAATATGCAAATAACAATACACAAGTGTCAGTTCCGGACATATTGACCAAAAGACAAAAAAGAAAAAAGGAATAAGTACGATATACTATGCTATGTTACTTATCCGCCCTAAAACCTACCGAAGTCCTTCTTTTCCCCGTAATAGCATTCAGGAGACAAACCGGCTAAGTACGGTACAGGTTGGCAAATCAACATAGTAAATAGTATTTCTGCGGCTTCGGAGTGTTGTCCACATGCATCTCGGACATCCACAAAGGAATATCGTCCTTGTCCGGAGTGTAGTTGGGAATCTTCCTCCGGAGGAACCTCTTAAGAACATCAAAACTCCTCCGGTTCTCCTCTTGTTCTCCCTCCCGAAGAGCATACCGGACGTAAAAGAACCGTTTCCACCAACGGATGCCCAACGTAGAAGGTCAATCCAACAAGTACGCATACTTGGGACAAGCGTTAAAGGTGTATAATTGCTTGTTAAGAGGGATCGTACTGACAAGATGCAAGAGGCGGAAGTTCCTAAGATTGTACTCTATACCCTCCCTCTTGCATAGCACTCCGAAGCACATAAGGTATCCGAGCGAACTCGGCAATACCGGCATCGGACGTAAACCCAATCCGTGCAGAATGTCACTCAGGACAGTAGCTATCGGAAGCCTCCACCCCTGATGAAGATCTTCCTCCCGGACCACTATGTAACCCTCTAGGGAATTGTACATAGATTGTTTTTCAGTGGGGAGCAACATCTCTATGTCTTCCGGGATCTCCCATCTCCGTCGGATCTCTACCAGATCATCCTCATCAAGCTCACAGATGGGGGTCGGAACGTAATCATCCCGGTTGGTCTCCCCATTTGGGTCAGGACAGTGAACAGTGGACGCTGCCCTTGGTCTCTTTCGCTCACTAGCGGACTGTTTACCAGTTCCGCGAGGGGCCCTCCTCTTGACAACCCTGGTGCTGCTCTCCGGCACATCGACCGGTTTACTGCTGGTCCCAACAGCTTCTTCTGGAAGCTCCTCTTCCTCAGTCAAAAGTTGTCTCTTGACCGGCCTATTCTCAACCCTCTGTTCTACTCCAGTCTCCAAGATCGAGACATTCGAAATGGGCACAGTGCTATCGTCCACCCCCTCCTCTAAATTTATCGGGTTACGATCGACTATCGGGTGTCCGAACTCCGTCGTAACATTCATGGTGGTCCTTTCAGTGCCCCGCCTAACTGTGGGGTGTCGAACCCTTTCTTTTACGTTAATGGAGCCGCCCGACTCCTCAGATTCTTCAGATCCTACAGATTCTCCATCACTTTCGGATCCGGACTCCCCTGATTCAGATCCCGACTGTCCCGTCTTATCCTTTGACCCATCGGATCCATTATCCGATTCAGTATCTGGTTCCGAGTCATCTACTAGGACGACTGTCTTCCTATTCTCGAGGGGTGCTTGGTCGATTGTTTCGTCGATCCTATTCTCGGACATCCTACAATAAGAAACGTGCGAGTTAGAAAGGAGTTGGATGCCCGAGATCCATTTAGGTGTTTTCTTATCAATAGAAACCTTATGTATATATATGTTCAGAAGGAGGCAAGAACTTAAGAGGAATATGCAAGCATTTGCGACTAGTGCTACCTAAGGGTCTGAAGCATACACTTATAAAAAATTTTCTCAGACTAGAGAATAAAGGGTCCGATGCACTTACTTGGTAAAAAAGAGAAGGAGTTGTTGAAGATCCGGAGCGCTCGTGTCTATCTGGCGGACTTGTACTTGCTACTTCGGACGCTTGAGCTCTCAATACTTCTCTCTCTAGAACTTGTTTGCGAAAAGTGAATAATGAAGTTGATTCAACGCTATTTATAGGGGGTATCCTCGGAATACGAAACGTCGCCACTTCATCTCATTACTCCCGGACGACACGTGTCACTCATCAACGGTCAAGATATACTGTTCACCGAAAAGTACTATCTTACCCTCACAAGAACCGGATTTTCTAGCAAAAACCGGGACCCTTCATTCAAATAAACACACGTGTCACCCGGACGCTTATCCAAACAATATTCACCCATCAAATCAAACAGCTGGCCTCCACTAGGCGGATCTCCATATAAAACCTAGCCAGATTGGTCGGACATACCCCTCACGGACATATTCCGATAAAACAACAACCACCTGCTCCCAAGCAAGCGGACCCACACCATACCGGACCTATACTACTTCTATCAGTCTTTCTCCTTCAAACTCCTATTGTACAAATTGAATGAACTTATTCCTTCAATTCATAAACAAGTGGGGGGAGAGAGAGATATCACATGAAAGAAATAGCACTAGGAACCCGGATACACTTGAAAAACTTTTTTCTTGACTATTTGACGCCGGACGTCTTTTCACAGACAAAAAGTCATCCGACTACAACAATAGTCCCGCAACTATCTTCCACTAAGATACTTGGAAACTAGGGGGGACATATGATGGTGTAAAATCATTTCCAATCCGTTAAGTGTGTTACAATAGCACGTCCTAAGGAGAACTAAGGTATAAGCACTTAAGTATTGCATTCCTAAGCACCAAACCAGTGCGTTTGGTCTCACTAATGAGACCAACAATCCGAATGTCAGTCAACAGTGCTAAGGTACTTTGGGACTATAAAGAGAATCCACCATGTATATGGGCGAGACCTATGTCCGGCCGACATATACAGGTCCGATATGTCTCCTTAACGTTCGCCCTCTGATAGCACACCTGGGCTACCAAACCATGTACCAAGCCTCACGTCCATACAAGGATTATATCGGATTATAGAAAACTACTTTTACCCTCAACAAGGAGGAAGGTGGAGAATGTGTTAAATTTGTCCCATTTTTTCTTAATTTTACTATTTTTAGTAATATTTTGTTTAACTTTCGTTTGAGTTTCCACTTTAAGTAAGAATATAGTAAAAAGTCCAAGTTTTCCCCACTCTCAATATGTATCGCATGTATGTCACGCCTGGTAAAAAACCCATTCTTTCTCTTGTTTCTTCTTATTATTTCTATTTGTTGCCTAATTTTTCTCCTTTCTCCTCCCTTTCCCCCAAATTTGATTTTTTATCTCTATTGTGGCTTGAATGTATTTTCTACATTAAATTTTTCCACTAAATTTTTTGTTTTAATTTGGGCTATAAATGGATTAATTTCTGTCGCTAGGGCTTCTAAGGGAACAAGGTATGGAGTGCGGCCGGTGTTTAAAGTTGTTAATTTGATTAAGTGTTTCTTTCTCTTAAACTAGTTAAGTCTTGAACCTAAATCCTCCAACTAGTTAGCTACACAGTTTTGATTCTCCTGCTGATTGCATTAGCTGCAAAGTAAAATCTCTCTCAGCAGTCAGCACCATACTCAAACACTGAATTGAAATATAAATTTAAACTAAGCAAACGTGAACTGAAGTGAATGGACTTGAACTGAACTGAATGAATTTAAATTGAACTTAGTTGAACTGAATTGAAATTAAGGTGAAATAACCCGGCCTAACTATTCTAAATTCTAATGGAAAAAAGAAAGACCAGGACAAATAGCCATTGGGTTGATCAAACTCCAATCCGATTTTTCATTTTTCAAGTGTAAACTGTCCGTTCCCGCGTTTAGAACTTAAACATAGGACCGACAATAATCCATATATATATATAAAAGCTTGAAGGAACGGAGCTCTCTAAGCTATGCCACGTATGCAGAAATCCTATGTGGCAAGCTGTGGTATCAGCAAGAAGGATTATTTTCGGTAAGTTTGCTTACCAATCAGCCTACGTGGCATGTGCAGAAAATTCACTTTAATAAAAATGCTACTGGTGTGAATCGAACTCAACACATTGTGTTTGGTTGCTTGGGCATTTACCACTGCGCCACAAGGTATGCTTATTATCTTTAGTTCAAAACCAACTACATATGCATTAAATCAATTTTGATTTTTAAGCTGAAAATTTGGCGATTTTCTTCCAAATTTGGATGGCTTAATTGTTAAATGCCCGAAATCTTTCCAAAATGTTTTTAATAATAGCTATCATGGAATGAAAATCAAATCATTTATTTTTTATGGAAAGAAATCGTCAAATCAACTTATTAATTCATGATTTTATAAAAAATCCGACTATTAGAATAATTTTCAACAATAATGCATACTTAACAAATCAAGTATTATCCATAATTAATTAATGCTCGGTTCGATTTTGCTGCATTCTTGGTCCGCAAGTTTGCCAAAATTCATCATGTCAACATAATTCAATTAAAAACAGTCTAATTACACTGACGAGTATAAATTGTGGAAAATATATATGCATCATATGTCCTTTGATTAGTGCATTCACTATTTTCCAATTAACTGACCACAATTAGCATCAATTAGCATAAATGCATAAATCTAGGTCAAAATATAAATGCTCTATTCTATATAATTACTTATATTTAAGGAATATTTAATAATGACCACAATTAAGTTCACCCGTCTATGTCTTTTATATATATATATACACACCGATAAGCGGAGAAAGCAATGGGCCGAAGAGAAAATGTCGCCTCATTAATTGGAATTTCAAAATCACACTTATTGGGGTATGCAGAAATCCACCCTAATTCACAATTCATTTCCATTTTGGCGTCTCGGTTCAATCAACCGCAACAACAATGGCGACTTCCAATGCTGGTGGATGTTCCGGCGACGAACAGTGATAAAGGAGTTGTTCGAAGTTGAGGTGAATATCGCCACCCAATCGGAGATCATCAAGACAGTGGTCGACGAAGGCTTCTCAAATTATCCTCTCAAAACAAACCACACTCCTCCACCACCATCCCGCCGCCGCCGCCGGCCTCCTCTACGGCGAACCCACTGGTGTGGTCCTCCTTCACCACGACATGGTAATGTTTCAATCTATCATCTTTATCTCAATCAACCAAGATATCTATCTTATTAATCCGAACTTTTCCAATCTCTACTTTTTTTCTCACCTCTCTCAATCAATTTGATACTACTGCATTTCAGGTGAATAAGGCCAGTAAAAGGTGCATATAAGGTCCACAGAGGAGTCCTCGATTCATCCTATCAAATTGTTGCGAACCTCATGAGTAAATTAAAGCTTCTACATAAGGCGAGTTCGAATGTCAAATTCAACTTCCTGATATGATAGATATTAATTTTATTGAATATTATGATTTGTTTACGCACAGTCGCTCGATTTCTTATCAAGCTTAGTATGATATTTTCTTACAGTGAAAACTAGATACTTGCTCTGAGTTTTCTATTTATGCTGACATGACTCTAATCATATTGGGCTATAGTTTGTTGTTGTATGGAAATTGATATATGTTTCTGAGTTTGAACTGTTTATTACGAGTTGTTGGAGTCTTTGGTCTAACCGCAATAAATTGGTTCATGAATGAACAGGTTATGACCTACATCATGCTTTGTTCAGAATTAAGTTCACATATTCCAGACTGCACGCCTTCAGTTTCAACATCCATATTCAGCCTGGCTCTCCGCAATGGTGTCCACCTGTTGGTCGGAGGATTAAATTTAATTTTACTCTGTTTTTTTGTGTGTTTTTTACTTATAAAATTTGATTGAATGATAAC
>JAQRGC011638135.1:0-10180 GCA_028659135.1 Plantago lanceolata | reverse complement strand
AGAAGCCGGTTAGGGGTAACATGCCAATATGGACCGAGACTCTGAAGCAGATGTTCAAGCCGACTGAGGCCGTCCCCAATCCTAAAAAATTTCCCCACTGTGCACTTCTCATTCAACCTCTTCCTTATCTTGCAGATTCAACCGGTTGGTCGTATTGTGGCCGAGATAAGATAGAAGACTTTGGTACACTTTACTTTCCATATATCTTTTTCTACTTCGAACTGCCATGTCGACTTGAATGCTTTATTTGATGTAGTCTTTACTTCAATGCTCCTTTTTTTACTAACACTTTCTCTGCCTTCCTTTTTCAGAGTACTGGTTTGCAATGATCATGTCGAAGGCTCGTGATGATCGCGTCGAGTTCCTCGAGAAACAACAGCCCGAGATTGACCAAGGAATCTGAGAGCGGATCGTGGAGAGGCCCACTTACTTTTTGATGGAGGGTGCAAAGAATGGAGCTCGACTGATCGAGGAATGTGAGGAGGCCAAGAAGGCGGGTGAGTACACCACCACAATGCGACACCCCGACGTGGGGTATAAGAAGTCCTACCTCTTTTAAAGGAGGAATGAAAAGAAGAAGGAGAAGAAGATCGGAGAAGCTGCTCCTAAGCCCCCCAAGCCTGCTATTAGAGCTCTAGTTGTCGCACCGCCACCACCTCCGGTTGCCAAGGCGCAAAAGAAGAAACCAGCTTCCACATCGGGTGCGGTGGAAGGTACTGCTGACACCGATGTTTACATCGTCGAGACCCCGGTTCCTAATTCCGCTGAATCTCGGGCTACTCCTTCATTGGAAAGTACCCGAGCTGCTGAGAAGAGAAAACAGCCTGAGCAGTCTTGTCAAGTTGAAACTGAGGCTCCTGCTCAGTCCAGATCGACCCGTCAGAGGTTGGTTTAGAACACAAAGACGCCTGCTCTCGATCTGGAGAAAGGCAAAGAGAAAATGTCCAGCATCGAGCTTATGCAGCTTATTGACACGGGTATTGTGTCTAAGGGAAAAGGCTTTGCTTTGCCTAGTGGTGATGCCGAGATGCTGAGGCTGTTCGAGGCGGGTGAGTTTGAGAGGACGGCCGAACTTGCTGGTCGGTTTAACTCCGTAAGTCTCTACTCCTTTGTCATTTCCTTTGATTACTTCATTTATTTCGTACTCATCTAAAATTTTTCTATCTTTCCTCAACTCGGTGAGGTTGTCGCTGCTTGTATGAATGCTGCTGGTGAACGAGCCACCTTGGAAGCCGACCTTGCCCGTCTAAACACTGAGTTAGCCGGTCTTAGGACCAATTCTGACAAGAAGGAGCGCAAGTACAAGTTTGCACTCGATGAGATTGAGAGGCTTCGACCTTTTGAGGCCTCGAGCTCTAAGCTCGCCGGGGAGCTGGGTCAGGTGATGAAGGCTCTGGACAAGGCCAATGCTGAGGCATCTAAGGTGAAGGATCTCGAGGCACGACTCACTGATGCGGAACTCTAGTTGGCTATATCTCGGTCCGAGAATGAGGAGCTGGTGCAGGTCAAGGCTAAACTTGCAGAGTTGATGGTGGTTGAGGACGACCTAAAAGCTTGTGCTACGGCCTTAAAGAAAAATGCAGTTGAGGTCGAGCTCTCCAAGGATACTCAACTCTTCGATGTGCAAGATTGGTCCCACGAGGACTCTATTCGGGCTATTTTCCAGTTGAAAGATGATTTGCTCTCCCAACTTGTCCGTGAACGAGAGGTTGATGCATATGACTTTACCAAGAGCGCCTCCTATGCCTACTTGAGGACCTTGGACTATGACGAAGCTCGGCTGCATGGGTTCTATTCTGCCGTGGGTCAGCTTAAGAAGGCTAATTTTGTGCCGAAGGACGTCAACTTGAAGTCTTTGGGCATCCACTTCAAAAACAATGCCAATGGTGAAGTCGACACCTCTATCCCTGAGGTTGTCGACGAGACGTTGTGCCAGGATGAATTTGTGCGGGTGGTCGCGCCTGAAATCGATACCTTCAAGTATGAGCATGGCGGGCCCTTCTTACCTCGGTGGGTGAATGACTTCATGTGCTCCTATCAGCTAGCACTCTTCATATAGCACATAGAAAAGAATAAGGAGTGGCTCAACATCCCCTTCCCTGTGAAGAATGCGGCCGAGACACCTCTGTTCGAGCTGATGGAAGAGCTTGAGCAGATGAGGGATGAAGAAGAGCAGGGTCTTCGGGATAATGGGATCGATGGACAACCCATCCAAGGGTGTACTGAGCTCCTCAAAGTCGTCAAGGCTTCCAATATCAAAGACTGGGCTCAATTTACTAAGGTCGATTGGGACAGTTATGAGGAAGATGATTCGAGGTCTGAGGATGTTAACGAGGTCAATCCGGAAGATGCCATGCAAGAAGTCCTTGCTTCTGAGGTGCATGCAGATGTGATTCCCCCAGAGACAAACGTTGCTTGTGAATCCGAGAAACCAGTTGAGGCTCCTGGTGCTGATAACCCTACCGACATCCCTTCAACCGAGGTGAATCCTCCGTCTCCATCCAGGAGTCATACCCAGGCCTAGGACCTCTAGGAGTTTTAGACTAGTACCCGGGGTATGCTCCGTGATGATTGTATTAAATTTGAACAATTTCCTCTTTTGCTAATGTACAAGTATTTTGTACTCGACCTCTTGTTCTTTTGTCTTTAGTATATAAACTAATTTTCTCCGTGCGTTCATGTCTTGTACCAATAAGTATCTGTCTGTTTTATTTATCCAGGACATTCCTGAACCAAGTCAAATGAAGTCGGGGAGTCCGCCTCCTGAATTCATTCGTCTTAAAAATGTGTTGCGTGACCTCTTGAGGACCGTCAAGGTTATGGTCCAAGATTTTAACAAGGTTCTTGACATCTTGTTTGCTCAGCAGGACGCCTACAACGACCTTGCCGAGTTCCTGTTTGATTTCAAAGAACAAGTCTTCAGAAATATGATGACCACTCGGCTTGATGCAGTTCGAGACTTCCTCAATGGGGACTCGTTCTACTTTCTGCGTAGCCAGCTTCATGAGCCAGCTCCGGAAATTGGTTTCAACTTTGCCGTCGAGCAATTATCAAAGGCGGGTTATGTACCTGAAGGTTTGGATCTCGGCTCTATTGGTATTCATGCGTTCGATACTACTGATGGTAAGGTCGAATCCTTTGCACCTCGGCTTTTGAATGATCTTGCAAAGGATGAGTTCGTATCATTCGTGCATCCCGAATATGAAAATTTCAAGTATGCCAATGGAGACCCCTGTCTCCCGTCTTCGGTTTATGAGATGATGTCGAAACACTACTTCCATCCTTTTGAATCTCATATTGAGGACAACAAGAAATGGTTACAGCTTCCAGGTCGATGCCATGGCTTCCCCCCGGTTGGTCAGCCTTCGAGGAGGTGAGTTCACGAGTTGAGGAGGAGGATGACCATCGTGTTGCTGCGTGTGATCAACTAACAGATATCCTTGTTCTTAAGTGGAAATCGTTGCGGAGCGTTCCCTATCTCGATCTCTCTGACGTAGAGGAGGATAATTAGACTTTTTATTCATATTGACTTCAACATTCTTGTAATAACTCAGAGTTACAATCACAATTGTTTTGCTCTGTTGTCTTTTTTTTTTTTTTTTTTGTTTTTTTTGAGAACTGTATTCCTAAATCAAGTAGTTGACGTAACCAATGATATATATCGAGAGCTGACTATGAGGCTTGAATTCGAGTAGTTGACATAACTAATCAAACAAACACAACTTGAATAAATATCAAACTTGAATAAATTGTCATTTCATCAAGGTGCAAAATACATTGCTCTGGCTGACTAGCCGATTTGTCGATGTCCTATCTTTACTAGAATTTGAATAAAAAAAAAACTTTGTATCCTTGACAGAAGGAACACATCTATGTTAAGATATCGGTGTCCATGATGGATGGATCACCCAACTTCGACTCCATTACCTTGACGGAAGGTTTCTGGATTGGTGTCCTTGACATGAGGAACACCGGTCGACTTGCTCAACAATAGTATTTCTGCAAGTTATTCACATTCCAAGGTCTTGGTAAAAGCTTCCCCGTATCCTCTTCTTCGAGCATATAGCTTCCATTCGAGTTAGCCTTGACTATCATGTAGGGGCCGTCCCATTTGGGTTCCATCTTGCCCACATGTCGTTGTACATATATATTCCGCAAGACTAGATCCCCGACTTGGAATTCTCGATTGCATATATTTTTATTATAAGCTCGAGCCACCATGGCTTGGTACCTGAGGATGTTGATAGTGGCATTAACCCTTCGATCATTCAACACCTCGAGGTCATGTAGTATGGCATCTGCATTGTTATCTTCCTCATAAGATTTAACCCTTAAGGTTTCTACTTCGATCTCGGTTGGAATGACGGACTCCGAGCCGTATACTAGGCTGAATGGGGTTTCTTGTGTTGGAACACGCCTTGGAGTTCGATATGCCCAAAGTGTGCCATCGAGGTCATCCACCCAATCTCCTTTGCAAGATTTCATTCTCTTCTCCAAGTGATTAATGATGGTTCGATTTGTCACCTCGGTTTGTCCATTTGCCTCTGGGTGGTATACGGAGGAGAATCGCTGCTCGATCTTCATCTAGGCACACCAATCTCTCACTCTCTTCGCTGTAAACTGGGAACCGTTGTCTGCGATGAGAACCCGGGGTAAACAAAATCGACACACGATATTTTTCCAGATAAAGTCGAAGAACCCGGGGATGTTGATATCCACCTCTTCTGCTTGGATCCCTTTGGTAACGGGCCAACTATATCAGATTCCGAGCCGGCTTCTTAGTCTTTCTAGCGTAAAATTTACATTCTGAACACTGCCTCGAGAATCTCATAGCGTCCCCAATGATTGAAGGCCAATAGTAGCCTTGTCGAATGACCTTCTGAGCTAGACTTCGACCTTCGGAGTGGTTCCCACAGATTCCTTCATGTATCTCCGAGAGAACTTTCTTTGCCTCAGTCGGATTTAAACATCTCAAATGCATTCCTTCCCAAGATATCTTGTATAAGTCTTCACCCATCATAAAGTATCTCTGGGCTCGATGCTTGACCCTTCGAGCTTCCACTGGATCATCTGGAAGTTTGCCAAAGGCAATATAAGCTATGATGTCTCGCATCCAATGTGGATCTTCTTTGATGGACAGCATGTCTGGATGTCGAGATATGATGGACGAAGTGTTCATCGTCATCACAATGATGTCTCTCGTGTCGACTGTCCCTGATGCTGAAGCGAGCTTTGCTAAAGCATCAACTTTCTCATTATATTCTCGTCCAAATTTCTTTAGTTCGAAAAATTCAAACCCTTTGGCGCGCTCCTCGACCCGCTTCAAATATAACAGTATATTCTCCCCTTTTGCCACAAAGGTTCCCGAATAATGAGACTCGACTAGCTGCGAATCAGTGAATGCTCTTACCTTCCGGGCTTGTAATGATTTAGCCATTTTCATCCCTATCAGTAGACCTTCGTACTCTGCTTCATTGTTTATCACCTTGAAGGCTAAGGTGATTGAGTACTGTAATGCAGCACCCCCCGGGCTCTTGAGCTAGATACCAATGCCTCCGACTTTGCCTGTGGCTGAGCCATCGACTTCTTGAGTCCAAACGTCCGTCTCATCCACTGGTTGCTCAAATAAATTTGATGTCCTTAAATCTTGCACCGACTCTTCTTCCAATGTTGGAGTATCATCATCCATTGGAGAGACCATCATGACAGCTGATCTCTTACCCTCTTCCTCTTCTGAGACTGGATTGCTCTTATCAGTGGGGAATTCTACCAAGAAGTCCGCAATTGCTTGCGCCTTGATCACAGACGGGCCTTGGAACTCGATTTCATGTTCACTCAATTCAATAGCCCACTTTGCTAGTCGACCGAACACCTCTGGTTTGGAATGGATGAGCCTCAGAGGCTGGCTTGTCAGGACCACAATCTTATGGGAACGAAAGTATGGCTTTAGCTTCCTAGAGGTATGTAGGAGAGCCAACACAAGTTTCTCCATCTTGTTGTATCTTGTCTCTGTGGGGTGCAAGGACTTGTTAACATAGTATGTCGGTAAGTGGTCTCTATCCCGGATTCTAACCAAGACTAAGCTAACTGCTTCTTCTGTTGCGGCCAGATACAAGTATAGGGGTTCACCCTCTTCTGGTTTCGACAACAATGGTGGATAGAGTAGATACTGCATCAAGTCCGCGAGTGCTTTGGTGCATTCCTCAGTCCACATGAAGGTGTTGTTCTTCTTGTTGCACTTCTCCTTTTTCCTTAACAGCTTGAAGAAGGGTAGATTTCTGTCAGCCGACCTCGAGATGAATCGGCTCAAAGAAATAATCTTTCCAATCAACTTCTGGACATCGTTCAACGTCTTCGGTATCTCGAGGTCTTGAACCGCCTTAATCTTATCGGCATTGGCTTCAATTTCGCGCTCTGTGACCATGTATCCCAAGAACTTACCACCTTTTACACCAAAAGTACACTTTTCTGGGTTAAGCTTCATCCCATATTTTCTCAGAATCGCAAAGCATCGAGTTAAGTGCTCGACATGGTTGACTTCTTCTTTGCTCTTTTCTAGCATATCATCCACATAGACTTCCGTTGTCTTGCCAAGTTCTTCCTTAAACATCATATTCATCAGCCTCTGGTAAGTTGCCCCGACATTCTTCAATCCAAATGGCATCACATTAAAGCAATAGACTGCTCATGCTGCAAAGAAAGCGGTCTTGTAGACATCTTCTAGTTCCATCTTCACCTCGTAGAAACCCTGATAAGCATCCATAAAACTAAGTAGTGCGCAACCGGCGGTACAGTCCACCAGGAGATCAATTCGAGGTAATGGGTATGGATCCTTTGGGCAATGCTTGTTTAATTTGGTGAAATCATTACACATTATCCACTTGCCGTTGCCTTTGCTTACTAGGACGACATTGCATACGTAATCGGAGTATTGAACCTCTCTGATATGGCCTGCTTTCAGCAACCTGTCTACCTCGGCTTTTATGATGTCGGTCTCTTTTGCTGCGAAGTCTCTCTTTCTCTGCTTGATATGTCGGACTTGGGGGTGGACATTGAGCCGATGAACCATGATACTGCGGTCTATGCCCACAAAATCGTCCGTGCTCCATGCAAAGACATCAATGTTCGCGCACAGGAAGTCGACTACCTGTTTTTTGATATCCGGTCTCATATCTGTTCCAATCTTAGTTACCTTCTCTGGATCATTAGGGGTCGAGTTGCACATTCTTTGTCATCTCGGTCGGCTCGATCTTGTTCTCCTGCATGAATTTCGCTTTCGGGGTGGGTGCACTAGGTATTAATGGAATAACCTTGTACTTTTCTGGCTCCATGGCATCGGGCGATGTATTGAGAATTGTTGGCTTTGATTTAGATCGGTTTCTGTTTAGTAACGGACTCAACTTTCGCCGTTTCTTTCATGGCTCATTGATGGTGAAAACAATGTTCCTTGGGTGGTCGACACCCTTGGGGTTTTCTATCGCCAACCTTGGCGAATTTGGATGGTTAGTAGTGAGCGAGTAGCACTCCCATGCTTGCCTTCCGTCGCCGATTTCTTGACCGATTCCGAATGGGGTCGGGAACTTCATTCGGTTGTGTAGGGTAGAGGATACTGCCTTGAACTGATTCAATGCCAGTCGCCCTAGCATTGCGTTGTAGTCGAATGGCATGTCGACTACCAAGAATTGGACCTGTCTGGTTATTCTGCATGGATCCTTCCCGAGTGAAACTGTCAAGTAGACTCTACCAACTGGCCTGACCTCGGTTCCTCCGAACCCGACTAATGGGGTGATAACCTCCCGAAGTCCCCTAGTATCGATGTTCATGAGATTCAATGTTTTTGTGAAGATAACATTGGAGGAACTTCCAGTGTCGATCAACACCTTTTCACTCGGTAGGTTCCAGTGTTGAGTGGTATTTCACTGTCATCAAATGATATGACGTTATGCCCTGCCTTGCCTGGGGGTCCGTACGCTTCGTCGACATACTTTAAATTATTCGCAGTTCGATCTCTGGCCTTCCTTGAGTCGCCTCCGGCGGGTCCTCCGGCAATAGTGCATATGACGCCACTTGTTGGCCTATTACTCGAGTTTTAATGGCCCGCCGTCTGGATAAGATTAACACGATTGTCCCGTGTTGGTGACTCTGTAGATCGACCTCCCGGCACTTCATTCAGGTCAGCTCTTTTTTCCACACATTCCTTTAGTAAATTCCTTCATACTTGGAACTCGATCTCAGTTCTCAAGTTGACACACTCCTCGGTGTCATGACCTTTTCCCTTATGAAAGGCACAGTAATGCTTTGACTCTTTATTCTTTTCATTCTCAATAATTGGTCTTGGCCAACGAATGTTCATGTTCTTCTGAATCATGAGCTTTAGTATCTCCGCTCGAGTTCTATTGAGAGTTGCATAGACTTCAAACCTTTGGGCCTAGTTCTTCGGCTGGTAACTGGGCTCAGAAGACGTACCCCCCTGGTACCCACGGTTAGACTCTAGGACCCGACGTTCGTCGTTTCGACCTTCCTTCTTTCTTTGTTTGTTCGAGCCATAGTCATCATCCTCGTTCCTTTTCTTTCCATGGTTGGCTCGGACTGTCACATTTCTCTCAAATTCCTGGGAAGTAAAATATCTTTCCATGAACTCGTCGAGTTCCTTCTCATTGGTGATCTCGGACGCCTTTGTCGATAACCTTTCGCAGAACCTATCCTCCCATACATTACCATAAAGGAGTGCAATCCTTTTATGCATTGGATGATCCTCGACTGTCCTGATCGCCTCTTGAAACTTAGTGTAGAAGTCATACAACTCCTCGTTTTGCCCTTGTATTGTTCTCCTCATATGGCTAATGTACTTTTTCTTCTTTCGAGCCCTTGCAAATCTTGTCACAAAGAGATCCTTCAATCGTTCATACGATGTGATAGACCCATGCTCAAGATACTTGCTCCACCAATCCATTGCATCTCCGAAGAGTGTTGTCGGGAACGTTATCGCCATCATATTCTCAGTATGTCCATAACCTTCCATTCTGCCTTCGAACCTTGAGATATGTCCATTTGGGAAATCATCCCCGTAATATTTTTCCAACGTCGGGATCACCGTGTCCTTCCTTCTGGCTTCACTTCGTATGGCCGCAGATAAGGGATTCTTCACTTTTGGTACAACTTTCTCCTTGTCGACAACCTGCTATCGTAGCTCCGCCATTTGTGCTTGCACTTCCTCGTACTGTTTCCTTAGCAGTTCCGCCATGTTTTGAGGCTGGGTAGTAGCTCGAGCTTCTAACCTCGGCTCCCTCTCTCTTTGATTCCCATTGTCCGGGTTGTTCCTGGGTTGTTCATCGTCCCGATATATGACTAGTGAAGTCGACTCATCTTGGTGCTCACGATGGTGCAAATTGTCATCCCTAATTCGCTGCACATTTCCTTGTGATGCTCCTTGAACTCGTGTATGCCTAACACCTTGAACATCTTGTACCCTTATGTCGACTTGTGGGTCAGCTTCTTGTATTGCTTGACGTACTTGCCGAGTTCTGGGCTCGATATGCTGAGCAACCTCTTGCTCTGGTTGTTGAGGACGTCTCTGTTGGTCAGGTGAGTTGTTTACCACCCTCCTGTTAATCACCTCCCTTAGATCTCCGTTCTCGGGCCTTCCTTGCTCTCGGAGCCTTTCTCTGGCCGACCTGACAGGCCGATTTTGGGATTGTGCGGGTTCGACAGGTATTGGCAGAATACGTGTCACCCTTGGTTGCACAAGTGGTAGCATTGTCATCCTGGCTCTGGGCTCTCCGATTGGCATGTCGATCTGTGAAACTCGGAGTGGGTTAACACCGAGTGTTGAGACAGGTGGTGGTGGAAGTTGATATGCACATATTCCTTGGAGCATTGTCATCAACCCGGTGAGCTGTTCTGTTGTGTAACCGAACTTCCCTGGGTGCATCATCATCCCTCCTGGTAGCACATAAGGCTGGTACCCTGACGTAGGGTTCTGAACTTGGTAGATCGGTTGTGACATCGGGAGAGGTGCAGGTATCGCTCCTACGGAGGTTGCCAAGCTAGGCTGTAGAACCTCGAGCCTTGTTGGCTTCTGAGGCCTTTCTTCCCTCCTGTTGGCCTCTGTGATCTCTGCCTCTCTCCTCGCCTGGGCTTCTCTCCTTCTTTCTATCTAAAGCCTGGCATCAGCTCTTTC
>JAQRGC011638037.1:0-11886 GCA_028659135.1 Plantago lanceolata | reverse complement strand
GAAAAGAAAAAGAAAGTTGAGTAAGATAGAGTAAGATGAGTGGAGGGGTAGAGTCTCATGTAGTGTCTCATAAGTAAAACGCTGAGGTGACAGAGTTTTATGGGTAAGATAGAGTCCCATGAATGGGGATAGTCTTAGGTGAAGTAGTTTAGTATGAAATTATGTTCGTACTTGGTCACTCTAGGTAACTTAAGATTGAAAAAATTATAAAGTATATGCTGGTTTAATATCATGCATTTACGTTATGAGTTTTTTAAAAAGTCCGTGTCCTGAGAGATTAATTATTAAAAAGACCGAAGATAAAAAAGACTAATACAAACCCACAACACACTTAGCTATGGAGATAAAATTCGTGAGACCTAATATGAATTGTTTTGTGTTGATCTTTATATAGTCTTTATATAGGTTGGTCTTTAATAATAATTACTTCCTCTATTCTTTTATAAGTGGAGTTTTAACTTCTTTTACACCTTTCACACATAAGTGAAGTTTTGCACCATTTTTTAGAAAAATTAATGTAAAAGGGGAGAATCAATCATTGATAGGGCATGTTACATAATTCCATACCTATATTGTCCAATGAAAAAAGAGAGCATCAAGTATATTAATGAAAACAATGATTAAATTAATAAAATTTAGTTACATTGATTCTTCTGCTTAATATGTGTGAAAAACCTAAAACTTTACTTATAAAAGGAGGGAGGGAGTAGTAGCATTTTTTAAAAGGGTTAATTACAAATTAGTGATATTTCCAATAATTTCTATCAAATAGGTGATAGATGAAAAACTTACTTTAAAATAGTGTTTAAATATGTTGTTACTAAAATAGTCTTCCATTATTTTTTAATCTATTCTATTTCTTATAATTTTTTCCACTACTTTTCCTGATTTATAGGTGATTTATTTTATATTTCATGCATTTCAATCTAATCAAAACCCTCTTGTTTTTTCTTTTTTTATTTATCGGTCGCTTCATTTTACCTTCAACGATTCTTCCTTCAAGAAGCATCGTTTATTTCTTCTTCGATCAATTGTATTCCTTGTTACAAGCATCTTAGTATTTTCCTTTCTTCTCTATTCAAGCATCAATTGTAAGCATTGTTTAAGTCCTTATTCTCCTTTCCCCTTTTCAAGCATCTCTTTTCCAATTTGGTTTTGCTATCAATAATTTGTTGTCTTTTACCAACGGTTGTTGGCTCAAGTGGTAAGGAACTTGAGTTCATTTAAGCAAGGTCTCGGGTTCGAGTCTTGTGAATGTAAAAACGCCGCTGGGAGAGCCGCCCCCTAAAAAAGGGTCCGACAGTGCTCGACTGGATTAGTCGCTAAAGCGGATACCAGTACAAACCGAAAAAAATATAAATAAAAAATAATTTGTTGTCTTTTTGCAAGCATCGTTAATAGTAAAGAGATGTTTGTTAAAAAGTTATTTAGATTTATCTGGTAATGACAAAGAGATGTTTGTTAAAAAGTTATTTAGATTCAAAGAGATGATTGTTAAAAAGTTATTTAGACTTATCTGATAATAGCAAAAAGATGATGGTTAAAAAGTTATTTAGATTTATCTGAGATAAAGAACGTGGGATAATGGGTTTAGTTGGAGAAAATATAGGGAGAAAATTACATAAATTAGTAGAATTAATATTAAAATTAGAATAATCACTGATTTGATAGAAACTATTCACTAAATTGATAGAAAGATTTTATGTCACACTAATTTAATAGAAACTTTTTAAACTATCAGCAATTTATAATTATTCCTAATTTTAGTATGAATTTCCTAATTTCATCTAACTTCCTCCCTGTACTTTCTCCAACTAAACCCTTATTCAACACTCTTTATCTTTATCTTAGTAAATTTTAATAATTTTTTAACAATCATATCTTTGCTATTATATGTAAATAGATTCTCCCGGTGCATATTTTCATCAATATTTATCACTTCCAGGTTAGTCTTTTATGGTGTTTACTTTTTCTTTTCTCTGTGTTTTTAGGTTGAATGGGTTATGATATTATTGCCTCTAATAACGGTGCTTGTTACGTAACTAGCATATGCTTGAATCGATCATAAAACAACTCTAAATAACGATGCTTGCAAAGAGTTAGCAAAACCAAATTGGTAAGAAGATGCTTGAAAAGGGGAAAGGAGAATGAGGTATGGGTGTAATTGATGTTTGAACAATGTTCGGTATGGACTAAAATACTAAGATTCTTGATTAATATGAAGCAAAGAATAAAGATGCTTGAAGGAGATGATGAAGAAGAAAGAAAAATGAGAAACCATAAAAAAAGGTGGTATTAATTAGATTGAGATGAATGAAACCTTTACGGGCTATTTGGATTTGATTTTGGGGAGCCTAATTTAGTGGGAGGTGAAAACCGTGAATAGTATCTGGTGGTTTTGGCGGTTGTTTAAAAATTTGATTTGAATTGAATTTAGAGATGGTATAAGTGAAAGTAAATATGTAAGAAAAGCATCTCTAAGATGGCGCAGCGGAAAATTAAAATTTTTTTTTACACATTGATCATGTTCATGATTATACGACATAATAGAAAGAAGGTTGAAACACTTACGTGATCGGATCAACCGGTAGTTCAACTGATTCTTTCTCTTCGGCGAATTCGTAGAGCTCCTCGATTTGCTCGTCTGTCAGGCCAGCAAACTCGTCAGCGAATTCGTCTTCTTGATCTAGTTCAAAGTTGAATACGTCAAGCTCTTCGTCAGAGTGATTCATGCACAATCTTCAACCTTGGTATCCACCGATCGTTGCTAGTCAAAACCGTTACGAAGGCTTTATTCTAACTTTGGAGATGGAGAAAATATGGTATAGAAATCCTGTAGAGAATAATGTGTATTAAATTAAAATACAATGGCTTGTATTTATAGTTAGATTTACTAACCAAATTTTCTAATCAACACTTATTCAATAAGAAGTCTTATTAGGAATTTGAATTAGTCTCCAAGAAAACAAATCTAGGAAAGGAAAAGAAGATGGGGAGGAGATATCACCCACGCGCCAAAGGAAACCCAGCCCCCTTGGGGCCGGTTCCTCTAGCTCGGCCATGTGTTGGGCTCTCGTGGCCCGGCCCGGTCTTCTATTTACGATCCAATTAGATTCTTGATTTTTTCTACATATTAAATTAATTTAAAATTAACTTCTCCATATTATTAATTAACATTGATCAGATCAATACTCAATTAATATCTCACGAGACTATCAACAACCGTTAAAGTGTGACCCATAGGGCCTTGTATGAATAGTACTGATCTACATCAAGGTCTTATATAAGATTCCTAATCGTTCTTATTAGACAATCTAATCATACAATGACGTTTGCGAAGGATATGTAAAACCACCTGTCAGTAAGGCTAATAGTGATAATGTCCTCTCATTACACGAATATTATTTGATTGAGTCGCGATCATGGTTAAGTGTCTAATCTTGATAACTCAACTGTTCTCATTCTATTAGTTGATTTAATGACCATGTTCTAAATTATTGAACATGTCATATGCACCTGCTGATGACTTATAAAATCACACTAACAACGAGAACTAACATTCTCCCATAATATATCAGCTATTCATGGGGAATGAATCATGTATTGGCGCAACTACCAAATGACATACATATCATAGCATACCCAACTATAGACTTATCTACCATTAAGATGGTGCAATCACTGTCTATAATCAAAGCATGCTACTTTATGTACTCATTTGCAATGCCCTTGAGTCTAAGGACTTATTGCACTACCTTACCACCACTACTTCCATAGACACTTGGAATAGCTTCAAAACCCAAATGGTTTCGTGGTTGGGTATTGTCAATCACACTTCAAGTGATCATGTTCCCACCATGAATAATCTAATTATGATGCAAGCCACATGCCAATCTTAACATATGATCAACTACATCTTTTAAAGATATGATGCAAGCCACATGCCAATCTTAACATATCGCGGATACTCTTTGTATATCGGGGATATTTGATCGGCGGCGGATTTTAGAACACAAGAACTATCCAATGAACTCTCACAAACTCCACTGACTTCTTATGTTCATGGAGCATTCAATAATAAATAATAACAGACAAACAGATTTAACTATTCTATAAATATGAATGCCATAAATAAATATTGTATTCATAATCAAGGCGAATGATAAAATAATACATACTAAATTGTAATTAAAGCATATAATGTCCATCATCTAAGATTGTCTCTAGGACATATATCTTTCAATAAGTTTTGTAGAGTATGATGATGCAATGTGATGATGAGTGATGATGTGGAGAGTGGATTTGATGGGTATTAAGGTAGTTAAAGTTGAATAGTATAGAGAATGTTTTGTATTGAGATTGATGTTAGTTGGATTTGTTTGAGAGTAAGTCGCATAAAAATCAGTCTTTCCTAAACATTAGGAAAATCAACATTTTAATTAATATAAACTAGAGGGGTGTACTCAACACTTGGGTGGAAATAATATTGATTTTCTAAATCCATACGAAAAGTTGATTTTCCTAAGATTTTACCTTTGTTTGATGAATGCAGAATGTTTCAAGAAGAATTTGAATGAGAATGGAAAAAAGATGATAAATTAATCAATATTATATTAATTTTCGTCCCGATTTTTTTAATTTTTTATTTTTTTTAATGATTTAGTCCTACTTCATCGCTCTGTGATAAGGTAAAAAAAAACAATCGAAGGTGAACACAACCTGGAACAAAACGTACATACTAATATACACCGACCGTACTTCAACTTAGTTTAGACTTTGACACGAACAAACCCAATTGAAAACATCAAGACAAATCGAGTATAAGATTGTGTTTACCATTTCAAAATTTGTCAAACCCTAACTCGAAAATATTGAACAAACAAAGGGATTCAGGTTGAACAAATGTACTAGTACGATAAACTAAAGATAAAAGCATTTCAAACTCACCGGAACACCCGCCTGGATTTGACCGAAAAACAAAAATACACCAAACACCAAAACGAGGAGCACCATCAGATAGATCGGGAAGTAAGGAACCCGAATCCGTAAAGAAAAGGTGAATTCGACGGTGAATGGACGGTGTTTCACCGGTTTTAAGCTCCGGCGGCGGACAAAGTAGAGAGAGAGAGTTAGAAAAGAGAGAGAGTGAGTCAGAAGCTAGTGTTTGAAGAGTGATGTAAGCAGAGTAACATGGGACGAGAAACGTGTTTCAGATATTACACTGTTCATGGGCTTTCTAAAAACCAACTAAACGGACCAATCTCACTTGGGCTCTCTAAATCAAGTCCCAAATGAAAACCAAACCGCCCGTTAAAATCTTTTAAAAAAATGGAGGGGCACATGATGAGATTAAAATGGACATGACTTAAAATCCCATTGGAAGATTGGCAGTTCCAGCAGTAGCAGAAGTGGAGGCAGTATTTTTAGCTTCTTTCCTGTTTGTATTCGATGAGTTTACGAGAGTAAATGAGAGAGCTTTTGTTGACAAACCATCATCTTCAGTATCGATCATGAGCTTCAATGGTGGACACCAATGACCAAATCTGTCATGATCTGGCATTTGCTTTCTAGCTTTTTGAATATCTTTAGCTGAAGAAACTGCTGCTTGGCTGACATTGTTTCGCTCCAGCGATGTAACGATACAAAATTTCTAACCTAAATTTAAATCATTTTAAAATCATCAATAATATATATAGGATAAATAATTCAAAAATCCTAACATAAAGTTTCCAAGCAAAAGTCAAACTGAAACCCAAAAGTAACATAACGAAATAAACAAGTCTAAACTTTTATTCAAAACAGAAAGAAATCCCAAAGGCCCAAACCCCATCTCTCGGTCGCTGGACTCCTACGCTTGGTCACCTACAAGGAAGGCAGTGAAAACAGAGTGTGAGACAAAAGGTCTCAGTGGCGTTCAGTGCATCAGTGTATGTAAACAATAATAAACGGGTTTCAGTAGAAACAGTGGTGAAACAGTGGACAGATGCAAAAAACAGTTTCAAACAATGATCAATTCAGTTTTAACAGTTCAGTACATTGGTTGAGCCCTCCTTATTGCTCCTACTCCCAGTAGCCCTTGTAACTGCCTCCAGATAGCGAATCCGGACAGTCAGTACCTCGTGTACATCGAGGGTGGTATGCCTCTACGACCCAAACTCAGACCTTGCATCGCATCTAGTTAGGAATAGACTAAACTAGCCATTACATATCTCGATAGTCATCACTATCCAAGCCTACATAACAGTCTAACCTAATCGGCCGGTCAACAGTAACGGTAACGGTAACAGTTCAGTAACGGTTCAGTAACAGTTCGGTAACAGTACAGTGACAGTTCGGTAACGGTACAGTAACGATTCAAAAGCAGTTCACAAACAATTCAATAAAAGTTCAAAAACAATTTAAAAGCAGTTCAGTAACGGTGCAACAAACAGTAGGGTGCCATACTTAGGGCAAAACCTTATAGCGGAAGCAACCTATCATAATATATACGTATATAATGCATACATAATAACCTTCCTTGCAGTAAAATAATAGGTTTATAAATGAACACTCACCTGGAAGTGGAAAGGACTTAGACGGATTGAACAACTACGAAGCAACGGATGACTCAGAACCTAGAGAAAATCCAAAAGTTACTACCTGAGGTAAAACAAGACCATAAAGGAAATAAAAGAAAGGAAAAGGTGTCCTAAGGGGATCGAACTCAAGATCTCTAGGTTAACTACTTAAGCTTAAAACAACTAGGCTAGCAAGTTACATATCACAAAACATCAAGAAAGAAAACATTTAACTTTCACTTTCAGAACCACCTTAGCATACAACAGCACATACTACGTCTCTTAAGGTCTAGTTCAGTTCAATTCATGCGTAACATACTTCAGAACGGTACAGAGTAACGAGTCAATTCAGTTCGGTCTAAGTCAATGTGAAATTACAATTTTACCCCTTTCGGTCTCATACTAGTCTTTCAATTTCCCAAATCATACATACGTCTCATCAGATCACATAATAACATATCAGTCCACATAAATCATACATTTCGGGTTATAGGATGAAATTACTAAACTGCCCCTTAAGTTCCAAATTGCAAAATCATTCCTTTAACATTCAGAATTACAACCCAGCCATCAAGGTTTCAGTTTCTGCATAATAACCCCAGAAAAACATAAACTTAACATACTACTCATCACAAGCCAACAATCATCATACGAGTCTCCATTCGATTCACAACACTCAAATCAGTCCAGGTTCGATCAACACAACTTACTATAACACTAACTAGTCCAATTCAATCAAGTAACGAGGTTCAAGGTTCAATGTTCAGTTCCAGATTCAGTCACAAGGCAGCCAACGTTTTACAGTTCGAAACATAGAAGAGAAATAAAAGGGAGGCAAGGAAATCTCACCTTCGAACAAACAAAGAAGAACTGAGCTGCGTATCAAAGAAGAAAAGAAATGTCAAATAAAATTCGAATTACGAATCGAATCTGGAAGCTAGACAAGGCAGAACGGAGAAGAAGATTACAACTCACCGGAAATGAAACACTATCGGAGCAGCCGGGACACGGCTGCAGCAGGGCAGCGTACATGCGGCAATGAACAGAACACCACAACAGTCTGGAGGCGCAGAGGAGCAGAATGGAGCAGCAGCGGGGCAATCGACGAACAACAGCGGCAGTAACAAGCAGCAGCAGCGGAGAAGAGGCGGCTACAGTGGAAAATGAAGAGCAGCGGCGAGATGCGAATCTGCAACAGCGACGACAGTGGACAGCAACGGCAGCGGTGATCAGCTTCAGTTTGCGGTGCATGCGCGAAGACACAGTACGGCGGCAATGGTGGTGTTTAAATCGGGATGGAGAAGAAGAGCGGTGATGATGGTGTTTGAACGGAGATGATGAATGGTTGAGTGATGATGATGTTGATGATTATGAACAATGAAGGTGAAGATTGATGGAGATAAGGACTGGTGGTGCTTCTCTCAGTTTCGGAAAGGGAAGGGGTGAAGATGAAGTTTCAAGGAGGGAAATGGCTGCATGAAGAAGAAGAGAGATTGGGGAGAAAATGATTTTAGTTTTCTTCTTTTCTTCCTTGTCAAGGATTCACTTTAGGGTTTAAGTTGGGTTGTAAGTATTGGACCCAAATCTTGGGCTTGATAAAAGGGCTTGAAGAAAGGTCTTGCAAGCTAGCCCAAAACCGAAAATGCAAACGATCCAATAGTTAAGCTCTCAAAATTCGACTCCAAATACGCGGGAAATAGAATTAATTAATAAACACAATAAATAAATTATTCAAGGTAATTAATTAATAAAATAAAAATACGGGATGTTACAAGTGACTTAAGATATTCCAAGCTGCCAAACTCCACTCGAAGACCTTCAAGTTTCTTGCAATTGTTCAATACAAGAGTTTCCATACAAGTAAAGCAAGCATTACCTGACAATGTCCAGCGCTTTAGATTTGTGCCTTCGATGCTCAAATGATAAAGATAATGAAAACTGAAAGTGTCAGGAAGATGATGTTGTGTTAGCTGTTGTGTGAACATCTGACAGAACATCATTGCACAGTTTCTGGCGCTTGTATACTTAATAAGATTTTGGTTTAATCTTAACCCAATAAGTTGTTTCCATAAGTTATGGTATGTTGCAGCTGTACAGGGTCGAATACTGGAACAAAGAAGAAGGAAGATCTTTGAAGAAGAAGAAGGAAGAAAGAAATGTAAAGAAGGAAAGAGATCTTGCATATGAAGGGAAATAAGAAGATCTTCAGTTGTGTTTGGAAAGAAGAGAAGTCAGATGTGCACCCTTGGGCGTCAAGACAAGATCTTCTCTGATCTACTAGAGGAAGACTTCCAAAAGCTTACCTTGTTGAAGACTATAAAAGCTTGTGGAAGTTGAGTCTCAAAACACATCTCACGCAGAAGACTTAGAGCTCCGTTTCAGATTCAGATTTCACAAGTGTTCTGCTTTACACAAGTTTATTTCTTGGCTTAGAGATAGGAAGAACTTCTAGTTCTTAACTAGTCTAGGTTAGAAAAGGTGGTGTTTACATCATTAATCTTGTGTTTTCGATTGATAGATACATCCATAAGTTTGTAATAAGCTTTCTGGAATCTATTTATTTATACCTTGAGTATTACTTCATAATACTCAAGAAAAACTCTGTGTCTTTTACTTTCCGCTGTTTAATCTATTTTTGTGTTGGTGTTGTGGGAATTGTTATCTAAACAAGTCACTCAACACTACTCTTTGTCTCAGATCTAGTTCAAGTTAGATCCTCAAGTTATTTCAATTGGCATCACGAGTTGGTTACTCTTTCAGTGAGTAATTGGACTTGATACTGAGATGGAATCTAGTCATCATGCAAACCCAAACTTCAGTAGGTTGCCCGTCCTTGATGGCTCAAATTATGCCTACTGGATGACCCGTATGCGTACCTACCTCAAATCAATTGATGTAGGTGTGTGGGAAGCCTGTGAGAAACACTATGTACACCCTTACACAACTGACAGTGTTGGTGATAAGATCCCCAACAAGGAACTTACTCCAGAAGAAGCAAAAGCTGCCACTTTCAATGAAAAAGCTCTCAATGCTATATTTGCATGGATTGACATGCACAAGTTTAGACTTGTGCAAAATGCCTCCCCAGTCAAAGAAGCATGTGACATACTTCAGAGTCATTGTGAAAGAGATAGTATGCTTATATATTGTATGTTTATGCTTAATTGTGTTGTTGGTTGGTGTTAAAATGGGCAAATTACTAGTAATGACACTTAGGTGAATTTGGGGTTTTCCATATTGTTGTTTTTCCTTCAATTATAGGTTATGTAGTAGATTATACTACTAAAATTAGCTTAATTTTGTTGTTGGATGTTGTTAGAATGGAGTACTTTAATGAAATCGGGACTTATCTAAAGTTGGGCATTTTGTTAGTTTCGTATTTCATTGAATTGCATGTTATATACTTACATTAGTTTAATTTTATAGGTTAATATGAAAAAATGGACTAAGTTATATATGAAAATCGAGATTTATAGCTCAATTTGGAGGTTTTGAACTAAAGTAATATTAGGTTAGAGATGATGATGTGATGATGATTTTAGGTTAGAGATGATGGTTATATGGTTGGTGGTGATGATGGTAGGCTAGAGATTATGTTGTTGATGGGTTGTCGGTTGGTGATATGGTTGATGCCTCGCCCGAGGAACACTTACAGATGTTAGAGGACCATTTTGTAGTTTTAGAGTTAGAGGAACGTTCACTAGGTAAACATGTTACTATCTCATGCATAAGTTTATTTACTTGTATGCTTATTTCCACTACTTGCATGTCTCATTCATATACCAATGCTTTTTTGTTTTTACAATACTTGCATATTTCATGTCATTGTACTAACTTTGGATGTTTTTCTAATTTCATTTGCAGATGCCTCGCCCAAGGAACACTTACATACCACCTGAGCATCGATTTCCAGGAGCCCCAGGCTACACCCAGGGTGTGGTTCCGCCCGTGATTGGTCGGGAGGAGTCCTCCAGTAGCTCATCTTCGACGAAGAAGAAGTCCAAGAGGAGGTTTGACCCTTTGGCAAACCTACCCGATGATGGTTGCCCATACGATGACATCGTGGAGAATGCCACCTATAAGGGGTTGCCCGTTCTGTTTCCGAACGGGGATGCAGCGTAAGTTCACTTTACATGTTTACTTAATTGTTTGATTTGTGACATATTAATCATAATTTGTTAACATTATTAATTCTTGTTTGTCTTTAACAATGATAATAGGTTTTACTCCTCGAAGGTGAACAAGACAATCAACTAGGTCATCCAGCAGCGGTTTATACTACCAACACCGACGGAGGAGCATGGTTGGGAGTGTTGGTCAAAGCTGCCTGACCATGTCATCGGCTTCTACTTCGATGATATGCGGGTATTGTAACTCTCTAACACATTTAGTAAATGTTGCTTTTATTTCTGAATTTACGTGAGTGGTATGTTAGCCACTATATGTATGTGAGTGGTACGTTAGCCACTTTATTTGAGTGATATGTTAGTCACCACTAGTTCATTAACCCGTCGGTCACCGACGGGCATAGCAAATTCAAATGCACCATTGTGTTGTTATTACAAATTTTAGTATGTGCAACATGTAAAAAATATTGGGAAAAAAAGTAGTATGAAATTTATTCCCTTGGCTTTTTCGGTCTGATGTCTAAAAGAATGACATTATAGTAAAACAATTTATAAAAGAAAACACGAGCAAACATATATCTTTTGATCCCATACATGTAGTATGGAGATAATCCGGGAGTTTATTGAAATATAATGCACATGTTATTCTTCTACTGGAACATGATCTGCAAACAAAAAGAGGTAGACGAAAGTTAAAAATAAAAAATGAACAATAAAGACAAAATTAAAAGTTAAAAGTGAACAATATTAGCAGATACACACGCTATCCTAAATGAAATAAAATAGCTTTATTATCTTAAAGGTTGTTGAATATCTCCTTGTAGACTACATTGGTAGTTGTATCAAATATACTTTGAGACCCCTCTTGTAGTGACACTGGAGAATGCGACATACAACTGGCCATGACTAAACCAGGTTTGGGAAGATACAGTCCAACGTTTGCAAGTGACTGTCCTTGGCTCAAATGTGTCCCATCAATAGTTATTCAATGAAACTCATAATTTCGTTAACTTCAAAATGGGATAAGCAAGGATACAGTTATTATGGAATCTGAGTTTGCAAAGTAGTCACATCATATACAACTATTATTTTAGATTATTATGGAATGGACCCGTCAAATACATCCAATATTATAAATTTTTCTGGTATAAACGCGTTGAGCACGAAGTCAAACGCTCTCTCTCTCTCTCTCTCTCTCTCTC
>JAQRGC011637938.1:0-12672 GCA_028659135.1 Plantago lanceolata | reverse complement strand
TTTCCATTGAAAGCTCTACATGGTTTTTCTGAAAGTTACCGCATTGTTTCTACTGAAAGTCTTTCACTGTTTCTACTGAAAAATGCTTTTGTTTCTTTGCATACACTGATGCACTGAACACCACTGAGATCCTTTATCTCACACTCTGTTTTTCCACCCTTCCTTGTAGGTGCTCAAGCGTAGGATGTCCAGCGACGAGTGTTGGGTTTTGGGGCTTGGTCTTTGCATGTTTTTGAATAAAAGCCTCGTTACATTTTACCCCTTTATGTTGACTTTGGGTTGCAATTACTCTTTTCACTTGATTTTTGAAGTCGTTTTGAAACTCGTTATTTATTCAAATGTTATTTAAGTTTATTTTCCGAAAATCGTATTTTGGTAAGTTTCCGTACCGTTACAATTACCTTACAGAAAATTTGCCCAGTTGACAAAATATATTTACATGGGCAATAAATACACCTAAACGGGTCAAAATAAATGCAAAATTACAAAGAACCCATCAAAATGGGCCAAATTTACAACACCAGCACAACACTCTCGTAGCATTTCTCCCATACGCATAAGCTACAAGCTAGCAAAACAGTTAAGCAGAGATAAAAAAACGCAATGAAAAAGAAGAACGAATTTCACTTAGAATCACAAAGCCTCCCGAGAAATAGAATGAGCAGCACCGACATCAGCTGAGGCGGTGGAGTTCGCGGAGGAGCTCCCATTTTCGTATCAACAGATCCCTAATTCCCGGTTTTCCATGGTCGACGGAGAAGGTATCGGCGGGGGGCTTCGAGATTTGGTTCGAAAGTGTAGGGGTTTGACGGTGGAGGTGTTGGACGAGGGAGGCGACTCGCGCCGTGAATGGGTTCACCATTGTTGTTGATTTGGGAGGTTTGGAGCTATAGCAGAGATGGAAGAGGATGATGATGACCTGGAAGAGATAAATTGGAGTCTTGGTGATTTTGGGGATAATGGTGTTTTGGGGGATATTACATTATTAAATGCTTTTAGGGGCATTTGGTCATTTTAATTGTGGGCCTTGTATGGAATATTTTTGTCAGTGTATGTCCGTCTCCAATCCAAAAAAGTGCAAGGGGTTGTCCAAACATTTTGGTCTTTCCCGTACTGGCCCGTAATCGACCCATTAAACAATATAATAATTCTCAACTTGAGGTGGTAGGTGGTAGTCCGGTTCGGTTTATTCTATCTAACCGGTTACTGTTTTTTTTAGAAAAACCTTTCGAACTATTGTGTCTCTTAATTCGGTTTGGTTTTTTCTATCTAACCGGTGTCTGGTTCTTTTAAAAACATGTTGTGTCTTTTAGTAATCATTAAATTGGTGGCATACGTTCTTCTCAACGTTAATGTTTCTTGCTAATCGTTGTATTATTCAGAATTCTCTATTTTAACAACCTTAAACAAACATTCCCTTCCATCTCCTTCACACTTTCATCATTACCCCTACCATCAAACCCCACACCCTATACCAACAAACCCAACCATCTCCCAAACACAACTCCAATTTTCACACACAAACATCTTACAAAATTTTTACTATTCATGATCTTTTGCTACAGTTACAAACCAACAAACCACGATCCAAACACTCCGTTATTGTCCAAAATCCTGTAGGATATTTTGAACTTTAGACATCATCATTACGCTAAATTCAAAATGCCAAACTTAAACTATGGGTTCAATTATTGCCTAACAACACAATGTCACATGCCATGACTCATGAACTTGACTTCTTAATCCTAGAGTCTTAAAGTGTATTAAATATTAAAAAAATATACTGGTATATATCTAGTTATATACAAGGTTAAATTTATAAATGAGTTATATATGCGATAAGTGTGAATTATACATAATAGTAAAAAATAATGAACTATATTTAAAATTATATTGTCTGTCGAAGTCTTATTAATCAAGCCCAAATAAGAATTTTTAACAAACGTAAATTTTACTAGGACGGAGATGGTGGTATGAGTTAGGCTCCGTTCAATTCAACTCAACTGAGAGTTTTTAAATTACTAAATAGAATTAAATTGAAGTGTAAATTTAACCTGAACTGAATAGATTTGAATTGAACAGAATACAACTATATATTGATTAGAACTAAATAGAATCCAATTTGTGTTATTGTTTTTTTTTGAATCGGACAAATCTGATCTACCCTACTCCTACTCCTAAACTAATCCTTTACCACCTATACCAGTCTTATGTCTCCGTCGGGATTCGAATCTCGACCTCCGTTTACTACTCCAATACCCTTACCATCAAATTATCTTATGACTCCAATTTGTATAATTGTTGAATTGAACTGAACTATACTAAATAGTACACAACTGAAATTAATGTGCGGTGAAACATAGGCATATAAGACCTTAATTACCATTATTGCACAGAAAAAATTAAACATGCATTAAAAGTGAATTTAAGTACACCCACATAAAGATTTCGTCTTTGCTACAGAACATAGTCTGATAACCCAAAAAGCCCAAAAAGCCATCTTGCAAGCAAACAGACATATCTCTTTCTCTCTCTTTGCCAAGAAAGGAAAATCAATCAACACCCAATTTGAGATTTTCAAAGAGAGAGAGAGAGAGAGAAACAATTACAAAGCAAGAAAGCTCAAAGTTGGCATTTTCTTTTTTTGTTGTTGCTGAAGAATCGAATCAAGAGAGCAAAAGCAGGAGAGCGTTTTATTTACCTTGTGTATTTGGTTGGTTTTCCATTGTTGGTCGATTTCATATGGGAGGTGCGACATTCGTGGATGGAGTTCGTCGTTGGTTTCAACGTGGCTCTTCATCACTGAATCATCGCACTACTTCTTCTCTTTCTTCCTCTTCTTCTTCCAATATTAGTACTACTACTTCTTCCACCACTACTTACAATAATCAACAAGTTATTCCAGAAGGTGAAGAAGAAGAAGATTTTAGGATTATTGAAGATTTTGATTTCTCTGGCCTCAAATTGATTAAAGTGCCCAAGAGGGTCAATTTCCCTGTTGCCATGGATCCGAACAAGAAGGTTCGGTTGTGTTCTTGTTTCTGTTTCTTTACTTGATTTGACTGCTTGATTTCTCATGTGGTGGGTGTGGATCCCCACATGAGAAAAGATGTTGAAATAGATTGTGTCTTTTTGGGGTTCCATTCTTTATTATGTTGCGTAATCCGATGCATTGATGTGAGTGGATCTGTATTGTTTTCTTGTTTTTCTCATCATGATGCTTGATCCCAGGTGGACAATCTGTATTGGTTATGTAACTTGATAAGTTGCTCTGTTTGTGACCTGTTTGCCATAGGTTAAATTGCCTATTTGCATGAATGCTATGATAAGACTGATTCATTCTTGTGCTATGATCTTTGGTCTCACCTGCATAATATGGCCCTATGATTTTGGATTTGCGCAATCCGTATTGTGATCGGTAGCTTTTTTGTTGTTGTTTTGGGCCGGTAGGTTTAGATTAAGTGACATGAGATGTAAATGGTTCTTGTTTCTTGAAGTCTTGTGTTAGATTACTATGTTTTGGTTGATTGCTTTCATGGGAAAATAACAGTGTTTCGAAATTCAAAATGTGCGTGTTCTTCTTTTCGGTCTATCATATCTGAAGGATTGGCATATGTTAGATTGAGATTGTTTTGACGTACGTCAGCAGTCATGATGTTGGGTTTTCTAGTAGTCATTTATTGCAGATGTTAAAGACTTTCATCGTATTTGCATGCTTTATTGTACCAATGTGTGAAGTAGTTACAAGTTACAACTATAAAGCTTCGAGCATGAAATGCCATCTGCGTTTATTTATTATCATATCTTTGTTGCTTCATGAAACTGCATTATGCAATTTTTTTCTGTATTGTCAATATTGTGCCTCAAAATGATGACTTTATATGAAAGGTCATGTAAATGGCAACATATTCATCTGGAAAGAGAATGCTTTGTTCTATGGCTAACGTTGAGCATCTTTATTGCAGAGTACATTGGAAACTGAATTTTTTACAGAATATGGAGAGGCCAGTAGGTATCAGGTGCAAGAAGTTGTTGGCAAGGGTAGTTATGGAGTTGTAGGTTCTGCAATTGATACGCAGACTGGAGAAAAAGTTGCTATCAAGAAGATCAATGATGTATTTGAGCATGTTTCTGATGCCACACGCATTCTGAGAGAAATCAAGCTCCTTCGATTGCTTCGCCATCCAGATATTGTTGAAATAAAGCATATAATGATTCCTCCTTCACGGAGAGAATTTCAAGACATATATGTTGTTTTTGAGTTGATGGAATCTGATCTCCACCAAGTAATTAAGGCTAATGATGATCTAACGCCAGAGCATCATCAGTTTTTCCTGTATCAGCTACTTCGTGGCTTAAAGTACATCCACTCAGGTGTGTTCTGCTTTACCTCTATTCGTGAATTTTCCTTGTCTTTGTCTCCTTACACGGAGGGCATGAAAACTCCCTCACGACATTGATCATTGGTGTGGCGGAATTCTCTTACAGCAAACGTGTTTCACCGAGATTTGAAGCCAAAGAACATACTTGCCAATGCTGATTGCAAGTTAAAGATTTGTGATTTTGGTTTAGCTCGTGTCTCCTTTAATGAGGCCCCATCAGCAATATTTTGGACGGTAAGACTTTACGATTTCGTATCAAGTATGTATATATCTCTTAACCTTTTCATATCGGGTATAATACTTGGTTTGTAACTTCTCGTGTTTGTATTTTGTAGGATTATGTTGCGACTAGGTGGTACCGTGCTCCAGAGCTATGTGGTTCGTTTTTCTCTAAAGTAAGCTTCATGCTTTTGTCAGTCAAACTTGATGCGACTTGCTGTTGTTGAATTTCAGTGCTGTATCTACAAGGATTAGACTGAAAAAATAAGCTTACAGATATTTTCTCCCTTTGTTCCCTGAGTGTCTTTCTCCTAATATATCAACAGCAATGAGTACTAATTTAAGTCTGTAATTTCCATATTATGTGGTAGATGCAGATTCTTTCCTGAACTCGTTTACAGCCCAATTTATTAACCTTGTTCCATATTAAAGATCAGGTTTTAACTGTATAGACCACATCCCATACCTAGATCTCTAAGACACTAGTGTAGTTCCATTGGTTTATGGGTTAGTATGTTAGCTTTTACGAGTATTGTAGTATTAGATGCTTTTTGGTATAAAGGTCCAAATGAATAGGTTTGATGTAGGAGACCAAATGTTATAGTGAATATTATTCGTACTCTTTCCCACTAAGCTTTTGATGTAGTGTTATTGTATTACTTGAATTCTAGATGTATAGGTAGTGGAATACAATACTTACTCTTCAAAATGTTTGCATGCTGTCTGATTCCAGTACACTCCTGCTATTGATATGTGGAGCATTGGATGCATTTTTGCTGAGATGCTTACTGGAAAGCCATTGTTTCCTGGGAAGAATGTGGTTCACCAGTTAGATTTGATGACAGATTTGCTTGGTACTCCTCCCCCCGAGTCTATTGCAAGGGTCAGTAACCTAATTCCGTGTCTTGGTTTGTTTCTTGTCATATTCTAATCCTATTGTAGAATGATTCGTTACCGTCTTTTCCACTAATGGCAGATCAGAAATGAAAAGGCGAGGAGATATCTCAGCAGTATGCGAAAGAAACCGCCTGTTTCTTTTCTCCACAAGTTTCCCCATGCAGATCCTTTGGCTTTGCGCCTACTTGAACGGCTCCTTGCATTTGATCCTAGAGACAGACCAACTGCTGAAGAAGTAATTTTCAAATGCACATTGGTTTCTTTTGCCTTGCTTATGATTCATATAACATGTCCTCTAAACACATCTTTGGTTGCTTTTACAGGCATTGACTGATCCCTATTTTGAGAAGTTGGCAAATGTCGACCGGGAACCTTCAGCTCATCCTATATCAAAACTCGAGTTTGAGTTTGAGAGGAGAAAGTTGACAAAGGATGATGTTAGAGAACTAATCTATCGAGAGGTGGGCAAGTCGACTATATAATTGTTCTCTGATTGTGTTCTTTATAGGCTATATCACTTGGAGTTCTGATTCTAAGTATGTTGTTATATGTGACAGATCCTAGAATATCATCCACAGATACTTGAGGAATATCTTCGTGGCGGAGATAATACTAGTAGCTTCATGTACCCAAGGTCTGGCCAAAACATACAGTTACATAGAAAACATATCTTCATTTTTCTCACTTATGCTACATTTATGTCTTTTATGCGTCGCCGATCCTATGTTGTGTTTCCTTTTATAATTTTTTTTTGAAAATGTGATAGGCCTTTTCTTCTGGAAATGAAACTTCTATTTCCCTTAATTTATTGATTTGACTTGTGACACAATCTCCTTATTGTTTCTCTTTGTTAGCGGTATTGACCGGTTCAAGAGGCAGTTTGCACATCTTGAGGAGCATCATGCTAAAGGTGAAAAAGCCACTCCGGTCCTAAGACAGCATGCTTCATTACCAAGGTATGTTTCTTATATAAACAATATGATTTCATGCACGTTTGGAGTTGGAAGTTTGATTTTCATTGCATTTTTCCCCTCATTTCGGTTGGCTTGGTTTTTTGCACTGGTAATTGATAAATCTAAGAAAGGCTTGCCGTGGTGGTAAGAACAGTTTGAATTTATAATAATTAATTAATTTTGGTAATTTGTATAATAGTAAGGGAGCTCTTACAAATGGTCTGCTATTTTTATGCCTTTCGTTATATTTTGAGTGCTTTCTGTAGTAGATTCTCATGTGGAAAAAACTGTATCTACTAAGAATTGGAGAGGCAAGTAATGGATACTTCAGTTGCTTTTAGCTGAGAACCACAATTTAAGCTACAGATAGATTGCTTGACCAAGTCTAAACTTCAAACTTTGAAGCACCTTAAGCTACTTTTCATCTAGATGCAAAAAATCCTAAAGGATTATTCCAAACCGAGCTTCACACAGATACTTATCATCAAGTGTATGAAGCTAGGACTTTGGTTTTTGCTCTTTCTGCTGGAAACATCATTGAAGTTAGCTTTGCTTCTAATTTCATTGGTTATTTATTGTCGTGGGGATTTTTCTTTATTTGGATTGATGAGTTACTGGTTTGGAATAGTGAAAAACTACTTAGGCTTGATTAGGCATGCATAGTATGCATTGTGCCATTGTTCTCTGAGTTAAACATCTCTCTCAAGTTCGGAGGATCTAATTTCAAGTATCAGAAAACAATCTTCTTTATACCAAAGGACAAAATATTTCTTTCTTTCTATACAAAATAACAGCAGTTTTCTAAAAGTGGATTTGTGGACCTATTGTTTGAATCTTGATCAGTGATAGCTAGGTCTAGCTGTGCCATGTTCATGTCGTATTATCATTTAGTGGAATATATTATCATCATCAAGTCTGTAAGGGAGTGGTTTTGCCAGGAGTCATGTGTGAAATATTTTGGAATGGAACTTTGTGTTTTGCGAGTGATGGAAAAAAGATCACGCTTTACAATTTTAATAATTCGAAAACAAGGCACCAGGGAGGTTGTTTAAATCATGAGAACCTCTGCTTATGCTCATTAGAATTGCTATTTTCACCTGTAATACGGTCTTTATTACTCTCTACTGCAGGGAGCGGGTGCCTGAACCCAAAAATCAAGGCGCACAAGAGAACAATACTCAAAAGCAAATTTCGGAAGGTTCTTCTCAAGGAGGTGAAGAATCTCCAAGCACTTCTCGTAGCTTGTTAAAGAGTGCTAGCATCAGTGGTTCGAAATGTATAGGTGTTCAACAAAAAAAAGATTTGGAGGTACACAGTTTACTTCCCATCCTAGCTTTAATATTTGCATTTCTACACAGTTCTCTACCAATTGAAGAATTGACTATTTCATTTTGCTCAATAACTTTTTCCTTTGGCAGGATGACCCGATTCCAGAGCAGAATGAAGAGGTTGAGGGCCTGTCACAGAAAATTGCTAATCTCCATGCTTAATTTTTGAAGTCCAATCCTTCGAAAGAATGGACAGGAGCTTCTATTTGGTAATTGTTTTGTAGATCAGCATTGTGTTGCATATGCCCTCAAGATTTCAAGTGGGTAAGATTCTAACAGCAGACACCACCTCTCAGTTGGTACCACGGAGTTTAGTTCAGGAATTAGGAAGGAACTTGGAAAATTGGCAGTGGATCAGAGCCAATAAGAAATACATATCATCCCATTTCCTATGAATGTAGAAGCTCTCATGAAGGTTTTACGTACTGTTGTAAAACGTGGAATACACACCGCTGGCATACCGCTAAGCAGAAAGAGGTTATTGATTAGATTGCTGAAGCAGGTTGCTGATCTCCATTATTTGCCGTTATTGTTGAGTTCGTTTGCATTTTGACATCAGCCATTTCTTGTATCATGTGAATTTATATGGCTTTGATGATTTTTTGTTGCTTTGTGTTCAAGGATGCTAACTTCAAAGTTCAAACTATACATTATTTCAAGTTGCAACTCATATATAGTGTATTTTCATTATAAGTTTTGTATACAATTGCACAGGTCTTTTGGTTCTGTGCATTTAAAGCTTATATCATATTCTTTTTCGATCTGTACTCTGACTTTTTGTTTACAAGGATGATTGAATTTGCTGCTATGGCAGTTGGGTTTTGAACCTGAGAAGCGGGAATTTTGAAGTCTTAGGCTACAGCATGTTATAGTGCCTGATGATGATTTGTTACTGGTGTTGTGTAGTTTTGGTACAAGTGTGATACAACACGTTTAAGCGAGCATGTGTCACTTCACGAAAGGAATTAGGAAGCTGCAACTCATATAATTACATAGTGCAGTTTCATTATTAGTTCTGCTAACAACTGCACAGGTCTTATGGTTCTGTGCATTTTAAGTTGTAGTATAACAGAGTGACTCATTGAAGATTGTATTTGCTACAAGTCTATGACACTTTGGTTTTGAATTTGCTATGAGACAGAACTATAGAACTTACTATGTCACATAAGGAAGGTGATCTGATTGTGCGATTTTCGAGGGAAATTGCTTATACAGGGCACGTTTACTAGACCTGATTGAGAATAAGCCGTGTGAGTTGAAAGAAATGCTTTTAAATGCATCTGCGCTTGTTTTTGAATCAATGGGGTTTATTGTGAGCCACGAGGTCGACTATAAACAGCTTACACAGATCCGGTTTGCAGCATTCTCACACATAAGCAGGATATTAACAGCTTCAAAATCAAACCAAAGACAGTGGACAGCTATCAGCTTTCAGTGTTTTGTTATAGAACATGCTGTCCTTTAGTGCATCAAATTTGCAATGTACTAAGCTTCTTCTACTTGACTTTTGATACAAAAACATGAAATACATAGGTAATGTGTGGACATTGACATAAACTAGTGACTGTCAGAGAGGCATTCATCTATTGCAAAGTGCAAAGAACTCTTGAAGCCCCAATCTGTCTAACACAAGTTCAGCATCACCAACTCTAATAATAGTTGAATGGTACCTTTTGTTGACAACAACCAGCTTTTGAGGACGTTAGAGCTTTGGAGTCGCGTCGAATTCAGCCTTCAAGTCCATCTCATGGGCACAGAACTACTGATACACTTCAACACGATACTGATTGCTTCCTCACACAAATGAGCTCAAATTTGAGCGGTGTATCTTAAAAGAAACAGGTAACATCATGGATGGAGATGATAAAGGACCTCATCTTGGAGTGAGAAGAAACAAGACCCCTTGCACCCATTACCCATTACCAATAATCGCCACAGTTACATCTCCCATCCTTGAAGTGGTGAAAGCGGTTGGGATCACGCAGAATTATCACTCTCCCAGCAATCTTTGACACATGTTTGATTGCTGTATGGCAATCCTCACAGACCCGCAGGTTTTTAAAAACACGGATTGGTCTCCCTTCTGGGATTTTCATGATTCCATATGCAACAGCAAGCTTTTCACTATGATGCTTAAGCATATGCTGCTTTTCCTCTTCTTCCACATCATGCAAAACCAACTTTGTGGCTGATACATAACCATCCTCTTTCATCCGCAAATCTAGCTCCTCCAAGAAAGCAAGTATACCACTTATCTCTGGATGAGCCGAGTCACCAGCTGAGAACGTGTGAATTTTATTCAACACTTCGACCCAGCTGTATCCAGGTACTTTCTTTACACCTGTATCCCTCATTTTCAATCTCATATTGTTTACATCAACCCATCTACCTGAAGCTGCATATAAATTTGACAGAAGAACATACATTCCAGTATTCCAAGGTTCCAATGCAAATATCATTTCTGCGGCCTTTTCTCCCAGCCCTGCATTCCCATGAATTCGGCTAGCACCAAGGAGAGCACCCCATGTCGCTGCATCAGGTTCAAAGGGCATGTTATTGATTAGATCTACAGCATCGTCTAGGCGCCCTGATCGACCTAGCAGATCAATCATGCATGTGTAATGTTTAGAATTCGGTAGAATGCCATAATCTTGAGTCATGGAGTGAAAGTACTTTTCTCCAGTGTCTACAAAGCCCATATGACTACAAGCAGATAGAACACCAACCTATATGCAAACAAGTGTTAGTACATTAAAATAACATAAGAACATATATTCAACAAAGAGGGAAAAGAGCAAAACTAAAAAGCGAAACATGGATCCTCCATATGATCCGTGTTTTAGTAGAGAAAATATATACCATGAAATGGACCCTCAGTGTACGTAGTCCCTATTCTCCGAACATGATGATTCATGTATTCTGGGTATGTATGAAGAGGAATAAACAGTATTCTCAGTGGAACACATACAATAGAGTGACAGTCAACATACAATGGCACATTTACTTCAATTTCCGTCGTGATTTATTAATTCTGCTTTCATTATTTTCTTTATTGAACACGGTCAGGCAGAATGAATTTAGGCAAGAGTAAACGAGATAAAATACTCTATAAGAGGGCATGATATGTCACTCTAATAGTGCTATATCACACATGTAGAAGACTCAAATACCTAGGCACATATCAAATCAAAGTAAGCTGGAAACGAACTAGCAAGATATATGGTTATAGCCTAGAAATGAAGATCAAAAAATATTTTAAGCCAAAAAAAAAAAAAGAAAAAACCATGAAAATGTCAAATATACCATAGTAACATCATTGGGCTGGATGCATGCTTGTTTCATCGATTCAAAATGTTTGAGGGCTTCTTCGCCAAATCCATGTCTTGCATAACCAATAATTATTGTATTCCATGACACTGCATCTTTATCCTCAATTCCCTTAAATACTTCAAAAGCCTCGTCAATACTTCCGCACCTACAATACATAGCCAGCAGAGCATTCCCCACGTAGCATCCAAATTCAAAACCTGCTTTGATAACACGCCCATGTACTTGCTTGCCCAGCTCAAATGCAGCCATATCAGCACATGTGCTCAAAACACAAGTAAGAGATGCTCGGTTCAGCCTCTCCCCATCTCTCAGCATTTCAATAAACATTCTCAAAGCCGCATCACCGTCTCCACTCTGAGCATAGCCAGCAATCATAGCTGCCCAAGAGATGCAATCCCTAAATGGCATCATGTTAAAAAAACTCCTTGCTTGAGAAATATCTTCGTTTTGAGCATAACCTGTAATCATCGTATTCCAAGAACTAACATTTCTACAAGGCATTGCTTTGAAAAGTTCTCTCGCTAAATCCATCCTTTTGTTTTGTACATATCCAGCTATCATCGCATTCCACGACACCACATTCTTCTCAGGCATGTCATCAAACATCTGCCTTGCCTCGTCTAATTTCCCATTTTGTACTAAGCCTGACACCATTGCAGTCCAAGTAAACACATCTTGAACAGGAGACACCTCAAACAACTTCTTTGCTTCATCCAACCTCCCATTTTGCGCATAACAGCTAATCATCGTATTCCACGAAACCTCATCCCTAACAGGCATACAATCAAAAATCTTCTTGGCCTCAACTAACCTTTTCTTCTTCAAATACCCACCTAACAAACAATTCCAAGAACCCACGGCCCAATCTCGTTTGGTCTCAAACAACCTTTTAGCCTCCTCAATCTTCCCATTCTGCACGTAAGCCGCAAGAATCCCATTCCAAGATATCTCATTCTTCTCCGGCATCATATCAAAGACCCGCCTCGCCTCATCCACAAACCCACTCTGCGCATACCCCGACAAAATCGCATTCCACGACACAACATTCTTAACAGGCATTTCGTCGAACAGTTTCCTAGCAGCCTTAAGATTCTTATTCTTGATGCACCCACTAATCATCACGTTCCAACTAACCGAATCCCTTTGAGGAATTTCATCAAACAGCTTCCGTGCAAGGCCAAACTCGCCATTCGACAAGTACCCCGATATCATAGTGTTGTAGGACACCGAACTCCTGCGAGACATCGATTGGAAGAGGCGCAATGCGGCTTGGCATTCGCCACGGCGCATGAGGTTGGTGATGGAGATGTTGCATTTTAATATATCAGAGTCTGTGCGACAGTTGATTCTTGGCGGCTTTTTGGATAATTGGGTGCCTCCTGCATGGCTTTGTGGTGGTGTTGTACGAGAGGAGCCGGAGAAGAATGTCCGGCAGAGGTATCTGATACGCATGGAAGGAAGATTATTGGTAACTCAGATTATCATTTCACAAAGCCGGATTTGAACTCGTTAGTTGTTTATTTATTACGCGGGAATTTATGATTTTGAGGCCCATATTTCATT
>JAQRGC011637928.1:0-11986 GCA_028659135.1 Plantago lanceolata | reverse complement strand
ACCTATAAAAAAAAAATTTAAAAATTTTGGGGGGGCGGCCGCCCCCGCCCGCACCCCCTGGCTCCGCCCCTGTTTAGGTTTGCTTGGTTTAAATTTGTATTTCAATTCAGTTTAGTTAAGTTCAGTTCAATTAAGTTAAATTCAGTTTCATTCGGTTCAGTTCAGTTCAAAAACTCTCCGTCGAATTCAATAGACCCGTACACATTAAACAACAAATATCCTTTGCATGCAGGAATTAAGATAACAATTTAGTTGCGTATACGTAAGGCTTCATGCGGGCAGATTTAAAATTATGATTCCAACTACCAAGTTAACAACTCTTGCTAAGGGACAATTTGAATATGTATTGCTGATCACCAACTCGATTAACTTAATATATGTTTACTATTACTACAGAATACTTAGCTGGACGTTGATAACTTACAAGCTAGCTACTTGATTATAAACTAGTTCAAATTCAAATATTCCTTAAAAAAGAATAAGCTAATTGACTTGTTTTTAATTACATGCATTCTGCATGGAGTAATAATATTTGGTAATATTTATGGAGATAGTCTTTAAAAAAAGACCAGTCTTATCAATTACGAAAATTCTCAAAAGGGACGGTCCATTTTTAAGTTATAGAAGGGACGGGGCTTATTTACAATTATTTATATTTTTTATTAAAAATTTTGGAGTATTTTTGTAATAAAAAAAGTTTGGGGACATTTCAGCAATTTTGATATTTAGGCATAAAAATTCGGTGGCAATTTCATAATTAATAAAAACTGAAGGACTTCTATGCAAAAATTTGAAATTCAACCTTTCTGTCACAGATCATATGAATTATAGATCAAATCATATGAATTATAGGTCAGATCATATGATTTTCAATAAAGATCATAGAATTTTCTGTCAAGATCATAGAAAATGTTTCAAAGATCATATGACTTTCAATTAAGATCATATGATTTTCAACTAAGATCATATGTAATAGTAGTCAGATTATATCATTTTAAACCAAGATCATAACCTTTTCAATTAAGATCATATGACACATCGGCAAGATCATAAGTTACTAGCTAGATCGTAATTTTTTTTCGTTCAAATCATAAGATTTTCCATTAAGATCATATGACTTTTCATTAATATTATATGATTCTTTTTTACTTGTTTTTCACATAAAAAAAAGAAAAAAAAAAGGGGGAATCGATCTGCTCCGATCGGAGCATTGCACTCCGAATCGGAGCAGCAGTGCTCCGTTTCAGAGCTGCCTGCTCCGATCGGAGATGCAAAAGCTCCGATCGGAGCACTGTTCATCCCTATTTTTTTTTCTTTTTTTTTTTATTTTTTGCAAAAAGGTCCCTATAGTTTTATTAATAACATTAATGGCTCCGAATTTTTCACTAAATTTAGTTGGGGTTGCTATATAATTAGCATAAATATGTCTCTAATGTCCCTATTTAAGAGGCGTTCCTTATGAGACGTAGTATATCAATTAATATGAGAAAAACATATTACCTTCGTAAAAATTAAGTGTACTAAACACTTAAGTTAATAACTAAGACAATCAATTCTTTCTATAATACATGAAAGACATGTATGTCTTAACACAAAATAAACTAAATTTTAAGACTAATGAAATAAAAATTTATCTAAAATTTTCTTCTGCTGGTTCCTCGACGTTTTTAAATGGAGTAAGTATTATAAAAAACCGACTTTCCTAATACATTAGGAAAGTCAGGTTATTTAAACTAGCCGGTTTATTTAAAAACCACTTCTGACCATAGAATCAATTATAAAAAGTTGAATTTCCTAATGTATTAGGAAAGTCGGTCTTTTCTGAGACTTTAGCTTTTAAATGAGTTAAAACATCATGTATTTTACGTGTGGAAAATTAATAAGAAACACATTACAAAAGTAAACAATATTTTACGAAAACACGTGAATACCTACTCTATTTCTTCTTTGCTATGACACGTTGTTGTGCCTCATGTTATTTTATGAGTTGTATTTTAATTGTAGCATGTGATGTATATGGTGAGTTATAAGGTGGTGCGGTGGTAAAGGTGCTGGAGTAGCACAGGAGAGGTAGGGGGTTTGAACCCCGACGGAGGCATAATGTTGGTTTAAAATTACTTGGCGTCAGGGGCGGAGGCAGTATATGGCCAGGTGAGGCAAATGCCTTACCTGGATTTTCAGTTTGAACTAAGTAATATTATATATTGTTTTGCTGGAGTTTAGTATGTAGTAAGTGTTTCCCAATGGTCAAATCGTAGGTTTTAAAATCATTGTTCATTAACAATGGTCCTGGTTCAATCCCATATACTACCTTTTTTAGTGATTTTTTTTTTGATCTTTTTTATCAATACAAAATAATTCATGATCCATTTTATTACTTAGGTGTGTTGTGTATTTGTGTTAGTTTTATTTTGGTCTTTTAATAATCGATCTATTTGATGACGAACTCCAATTTATTTTTTTTGTTATTTGTGCCCTTGTAATTTTCTTTTATCCTAAATCGAATAAAGTTTTACAGGTACGGAATTTTTTAAAAAATAGTGTCATTTGTGCCCTACCTTCCCATAAATTCTGGCTCCGCCACTGCTTGGCGTTATAAGGTTAGTTTGGGTGTATCCAAAGTTATAAGTTAGTATAGCAATAAGAGCAGTGTAGGAATAGGATAGAGTATATTTGCCGTTTCAAAAAATAAAACCATCTGTTGTATATGTTTTACTATACAACACATTTAAACATCATAATACATAACAGTGTGATGTAGCGAAAAATAAACCAATACACACCTACCATGTATTATCACAAATGCTAGTAATATATATTAATGTCTCGGCAGGAAAGCATCTACATTCACTTCCATCCATATCTTTCACATTTCTAAAGTTCATACTCAATCATGGAAGAATCCCAAATTTGGATTGCATGCTTAGTACTTTGGGTAGCAGTCATTTCAGTCTACCTGCTAATAACTATCCTCCAACGCAAAAGGCTGAATTTACCACCCGGCCCGAAGCCCTGGCCGATTATCGGGAACCTAAATCTCATCAGCTCACTCCCGCATCGTTCCCTGCACGAACTATCCAAGAAGTACGGCCCCATAATGCAACTCTGGTTCGGATCCTGCCCTGTGGTTGTTGGCTCGTCGCCTGAGATGGCAAAGATCTTCCTGAAAACAATGGATACTACATTTGCGAGCAGGCCCAGAACTGCGGCAGGCAAATACACCACCTATAACTATTCCGACATAACGTGGTCCCCCTACGGCCCGTACTGGAGACAGGCCCGGAAAATGTGCCTGATGGAGCTTTTTAGTCCTAAAAGGCTACAGTCCTATGAGTACATTCGTGTTGAGGAAATAAATTCGTTGATGAAAGAGCTTCTGGCGTCATCAGGGAGGCCTATTTTTGTTAAGGATTATTTATCCACGGTGAGCTTGAACGTGATAAGCCGAATGGTTTTGGGGAAAACATACTTGAACGGAAGCAACGACTCAATTGTATCGCCAGAAGAGTTCAAGGAAATGCTTGACGAGCTTTTCTTGCTGAATGGAGTTCTAAATATCGGGGATTTGATACCGTGTGTCAGTTTCCTGGACTTGCAAGGGTATGTAAAGAGAATGAAGACTGTGAGCAAGAAATTCGACAGGTTTCTGGAACATGTTCTTTTAGAGCATCAAGAAAGGAGGAAGAATTCCGAGAATTACACGAGTAAAGATATGGTAGATGTGTTGCTGGAGCTGGCTGAGGATCCGGATTTGGAGGTGAAGCTTGAGAGACATGGAGTCAAGGGATTCACTCAGGTACGTATACACGCATGTAATACAACAATTATATTACCTGACAAAATATGTGAACTATCCCTTACGGCCTTAAGATTTGGCATCTTCTATTAGGATTTGCTTGCAGGTGGAACAGAAAGCTCGGCGACAACATTGGACTGGGCAATGTCAGAGCTTCTGAAGAATCCTAAACTACTCGAGAAAGCAGCTGATGAGTTGGATAGAGTTATCGGGCGAAACAAGTGGGTAAGAGAAGCAGACATACCTAATCTCCCATACATAGAGGCCATTGTTAAGGAAACTATGCGCCTTCATCCTGTTGCGCCAATGTTGGTACCTCACGAATCTCGGGAAGATTGTAAGGTATCGTCTTTCTCCTTTTTAGCATTACATGTCTTACATTCGGCCTGCAAATAAGAAAAAGACATATTAAGGCCGTTAAGGCGTTAACCACCTTTAGCTGTACCTAAACAACATAATGAATATGTAATTATAACTGCACAGGTTGCTGGATACGATATTGTGAAGGGAACCATGGTCATAGTAAATGCATGGTCGATTGGAAAAGATCCAGCACACTGGGAAAATCCGGATGCGTTTTCTCCAGATAGATTTATCGGAACAGATATTGATATTAAGGGGCAACATTTCCAGCTACTGCCATTTGGGTCTGGACGAAGAATGTGTCCAGGCTATAGTTTGGGGCTGAAGTTGGCCCAGTCGAACTTGGCTAATCTCTTACACGGCTTTAACTGGAAACTGGCTGACAACATGAAACTGGAAGAGTTGAACATGGAGGAAAGTTATGGGCTTTCGAATCCCAGAAAGATCCCGCTAAAAGCTGTGGTGGAACCAAAGCTTCCTCTTGAGCTCTATTCTCTGTAATTTGGTTCCCATGGATCATTGTTAATGTGTTCTATATATCCTAAATAACATGAATACATGATCATCATCGTGGCCGTGGGATGACAATTATATGTTCATATTAAGATGTATTTGTAATAATCGAAATCTTAATCGTGTTTACACCTCTGTAAATATGGTTTGCTCGAATCAGGATCTACAATCCAATCCCATCTAGGCAACAATGGAAATGACACATTTATTTCAAACCAGATGATATGAAGTTCAGGATGAAAGCCAAGTACAGTACATCTTTAGTACAATGTGAGAGATGTCTTCACTTATTCTTGGCAATTGATTATTCTTTCACTTGACAGTTCTCTGTGTACCTAACACCGAAGATTGGTTCCAGGATCGACTCCGAACTGATTACAATAAGTTGTGTAATACTGCACCCGAGCAGTCACCGTTGCTGGATTCCCTCCATCACATTCCATACTGTTAATAGCACGGATCGTAGCTCCAAACCCTTGTCCAGAAATTATGATATTGTGCACATTATTCATCCAGAACCATAAAGCAGTCCTGAATGAGATTACATTGTTTGTAGCAACAATATCCGGGTTGTTGAGTCCATCAAATCCGATGCTCTGACCTGCAGCGCCATAGTTGTAGTTCCATGACAATTGTATGGGACCTCTACCGTAGTAAGCTCTGCTGGCATTGCACGGCCACTGCGTAAAATTCGGGTCACAATAGTTTCTAGTGGATCCACCTACCTCTTCTATGTAGCAAAAAACTGCAACAGAACATAAATCAAATGCTTGTCAAGGTTCAATCATGTATTCATGTTCTCTTTTGACTGAAAAGACAACACATCTTCGGTTCAGATTTGATTTGTTGTTTTTCATACTACAAATAAATTGAGTTCAGTTCAGTACAGATTTCTTCATACAAACAGAAGATGAGTAAGTGCGAAGTATAATTTATGTCCATTTTGCGGAGTACTGAAATGAAAATGTAGACTTACAGCCAGTTTCATGTGTTACATGGGCGAAGAAAGCTGCAATCTCACGCCTAGCGACTGCATCATTACTTGAGGTGCCGAAAAGTGGATATGAGCCAGCAGCTTCAAGAAAAGTTTCCCTGGTGTAGAATCCCATCCCGGCACAACTGGAGGAGGCCTGATCGATAATCGACTCGAAGAATGCTTCCGTGACAATATTGGCAACTACAGCAGGATCACCAGCCTCGTAGCAAGGGCCAGACTGACATCCCTCCCCACAGTACTCGCCGCCAATGCCACAATAACCCCACTGGCTGCAGCACAAGTCCGGTGCACAACCGCAGTTCTGAGCCCAAACATATGTTCCGGCAAGCAGAAGTATGGCCAGCAGGGTGTGAATTGCTATTCTTGTGCTCGAGGAATTCATAACTAATGGTGTTGGTGTGGTTGGTATCACAAGGTTGAGCAAAGTATTTATAGCTCAATCCAAACAATTTGTAGATCTGTAAATTGAAGAATACATGCACATGTTTAATCTGTTTTAAATTTTGAATACGGATTTTAATATTGTTGTTCCAATTTTTGAGTTGTTCCAAAAATTTGGAGAACGTGTAAGTGTCTGGGTCGGGGGGACCTCCACTAGACCACATTTCAATGAAGGGTTTCTCAAATCCAAAACTTTGACTTTGATCCATGGTTCCGATCGATGAATGAAAATTTTTTAATTTGCACCGAAATCTTTTCCGTGTTTTACAAAATGCATTTGAACCTTTACTTTATTTTAAATTACACTGGAACTTTTTGCATATATGTTCAACTTACACGAACTTTAACACTGTTAATTTTTCTGTTAGGGGCAACATTGTAACTTAACATATTCATCTTCTTAACCTAGACAAACCAAGAAGAACATCAGAAAAGAAGAATCGATAAAACCAGTCGGCACACACAGAACATATACGGTCGGCACAGACAGTCGACATCGACACACAGAGCAACGTTCAGAGCGGCTCTTTATTATATTGATCCCGTCTTCTTTCCCTAATTCTTTGCCAAATTACATATAAACCCTAATTCCTGATCTAGATGTTTGGGATAATGGGTTAGATCCCTAATTCTCTCTGTATCCCTAATTTTATATTGAAGTAGAAACCCATGATTGAAAATCTCCAGAGTTCCAATGTTTTTTTAGATGGTAGGGGGTAACTACTAGGACACTCTCATAAGATGATGACAAGTGTACTTGGAATTTCATATTAGAATGACAAGTGTATTAGGTTGTTCCTTTTAATATACTTGTTATCATCCTGATGGGGTGTAACAGTGGTTACCCCCCTATCATCTAATAAATCATTGCAATGGGTTAGATTAAACGAAGTGCCAACACGGTCATACCTACCGGACGGACTGCTCCTGTATACGGTAAGTGATTTTTAATCAGATTTAAAATTTCAGTTAGTTGAATGGAAGAAGAATGGGGCTTGTACTTTTGTCGCCTACAACTTTGAATTTTTCTGTATTTTCGAAAGTATATATTGACACTCATTATGGCTATTTTAGTATTGTTTTGTGTTTCTTCTTTTATTTGATTTTGATTCCTCATATTCCCATTAAACAATGTACTGGAATGTAAGGTGGTCCTATTGAATGGAACCAATGTTTTTTGTTTTTTTTTTATAATTTGAAATTTGACAGAGATTGGTGTGTAATTTGAAAAAAAATAAAATTAACTAACGGAAAAGTTAACACCGTTAAACGTTTGTGTAAGACCGTCTGCATTTGCAAATTTTTTGCGGGCGGTTAAGATGGTTTAGCCACGTTTTTAGCTGCATCAGTAAAGCCGCGTTTTTAGAGGCTGGGGAGCAGACCGCGTTTTCCTTAAACGCGGTCTCTATTTTTGGCACCAGCCAATCGGCTGGTGCCAAGTGTCCCACTATCCCTTTAATTTTTTTCTTTTTATGGTTTTTCCTTTTATATCTCATTTAAACTTTAAATGATCATAACTTTTAAAATAAAAATGCTAAAAATAAATAAAAATCACCAACAAATTTATTTTTTTGAGATCTACAAATAGACACCAATATTGGATATGTTTGCTCGTACCTTCACCGACTCATTTTTTCTTTCGGTAAATGTTAATGCAATATATTCGTAACTTCCATCTTTAAACTTGATTTCGTCTCAAATTCTTTACAATAAATGTTCATTCTTCTTTACCAAAAATTAAAAAAAAAAAAAATTGACGTGGCAGGGCTTAAACGTGCCTTAGCCGCGTTTAAGGAATGACTGATGCCGACGAAAAACCCTTACACGCGGCTAAGACACGTTTAAGCCCTTAAACTTGAATTTGGCCTTAGCCACAAATGCAAATGGTCTAAGTTGATAATGTTTGTAAAAGGTTTCAGTGTAATTTGAAATAAGACAAAGGTTTAAATGCATTTTGCAAAACATGAAAAAGGTTTTAGTACAAACTAAAATTTTTCCTATAATAAATGTGTACCTTATAAATTATATGTGACCATGTGTATATATAGGAAAAGACGAAGAAAGTGAAATTCCCAAAACCTGAGATATTTATCGGGTCCTTGTGTGATGACGTGTACCACAACCACGTAAGTCATCACCATAGCCATTGGTTAGACTTGCTTGGTCAATCCGAGGTCCTTGATCACCCGTGTCGAGGCTAAGTGGTCGAACAGATATTATCGAGGCTATATCCCTAGCGTTGTATGATATGGTTTGACTTTGACATGTGAAGGATTAGTTCTATGCACGATTTTTTATCAGACAGTTTTTCAAAGTCCATCTTCAGTGTCACCAAGCTGCATGAGTAAGGAATCAACAGGTAAGGATCCTGGAGGGACCGATGAGTCCTCGGTATAAACTTCAGCATTATAGTCGTCGTCATCATCATCATCTTCCGTAAAATCACCTTCTTGATTTGAATAAATCATGGCAGGATATGAGTGCTCCAATGCCTGACATGTAATGTCAAATTCCTCCACCTTCAACAAAAGATCATCCGGTGAAAGATCCGTCTCTTCAAGAATTGATGCCTTTCCTGACTCAATAGCGCGTTGCCAAAGGGACATCATTTTAGGGCTGGAGACCACAGATTTGACATCTGTTTTTCGTGAAGAAGCTCCATCATTTTCTGAACCACATAAAAGAATCCAGTAACTACATTAACACTTGCAAAGGCAGGGAGTCACAAAAAACTTGAAAAGATTAATATGTCTACATTTTTACCTTGGGTCCTGATAACACTAGAACCGCCAGGAGAAACACTTAGCTTCGTGAATTCTTCACCATCACCGTACATAGATTTCCATTCTCTTCCCCTCCACATTAGTATTTGTTCATCATCAAATGATAATAGCACACATGGAACTAATTCCTGTAGTCAAGTGGAAATAAAAACTGTAGTAAGAATAAAACTTTGAAAATGAAATCCACACAGTATAGGTGATAAGTGAAGTAAGTTTCATAAACCTTCAACTTTGCCCCAATCTTTTTGTAATCGCTCGGTTCCAGTCCTCTGCTATCTATCTTCACTAATATAGATCCTTCAAAAGCAGTCCTCACATCCCTCACCAGTCTAATATAAACTCCGTTTTTTGCTACAACAATGAAAGAAAATCATCAATACGAACACAGGAAGCTACATGCACAAGCATATGATGGGAAAATCATGTTCTCAAAATAGTGCAAACTATCAAGTGCTATAATTGTGCTATATGAAGAGGAAAGCACGTAGGCACACTAGTTCACACCCTCCCGTACCCTTTCCGCCTGTAATTCCGACAAATAGCTTAAAGTATCCCAACACCCCAAGACTTCTAATACACATCTTAACCTTAATTAGATGTACTATAATCTTGTGCAATACAGCCAGAAACAAGGTCATGCACAATGCAGTATATTTGAATGCATCACAAGAAAAACTGAAAAGCGTGTACCTAATTTACATATTGGTAGCAGGCTTTTCCCTTTTATTCTTAATTCATCCGCTTCTTGTTTTGTCAAACCCTCTGGAGCATCTTGTATGAGCTTTGGGTAAACAGGTGTAGCTGGTTTCCAGAGCATCACGGGTAACTTAGGTCGTTTCTGATGATCATAGTTTCTACCACGGAACAAATATACAACTCCACCTAACCTACGGATTACCTTCCCTCCTGTCCTCTCCTGCACAGACAAGAAATGTATATCATAATCGAACAGAAGACGGACTAACAATCTAACTACAGATTGATAGAACATTATCATAAAATTCACAAGTATGATAAAGTAATTCTATGAAATGGCATTGTAGTAAGAACCTCAAGGCACCGGCATATATTGTTCATATCAACAGTTGGAACACCCAAACAACGAACTTTACAAACATGTTCTCTCCTCCAATGCGTGTGTATCAACTCCAACATATTATGAGTTAATCCATCTCTACCTACATAATACAAAATCCCAATGAAACAGACAACACTGCAATCTTATTGCACTAACACGTCATATTATCTCAAGCCATCTTGAAAAAACAAACTGAAAGTGAGATAATATATAATTTAGCAAATCAACCATAGAACCATCATGCATTACATAATCAAAGAAAAATCGCAACATTTGGATATTGAGCAGAAGAATACTTTGAAAATGGAAAAAGAAACCGAAAGATCACTTATCATGAACTACCATGTATGATTTGTAAATAGTATATACTGTGGCACTAACTCAAGATAATAGCTCACGCCATCGCCACAAAATAACAAACTTAACTGCAAGATAATTTTCATTTCAGCAAGTTAACCAAAGAAACAAACGTACACTTTCATAATCAAACCAAAATTATTTGAAACTGAGCAACACAATTCTACGAAAAACAGAAAGATCACTTAAAATCAAGTAGTATCACTTATGATTGGCAAACCCCAAGTTGTAGAGTAACCATCTACGCCATTAGCAACTTATCATTGCGCCAATGCTTGTCCACAACCACATCAACAGAGTACTATTTATATAACACAACACCTCAAAGGCTCAAAACACCACATTAGCAAGAAGACATAATCTAAGAACACACTTTTCACTCAATTACACAACAACGCATCATCATCACTAATGAAAACTATACTTTTTCGGCTGCGCCCTGCTCAACAAATACCATTAATGACTTGTAACTCTATGTGCTAAGGGTCACCGACAAAGCAACTCATTATTGCGCCAAGGCTAGTCCTCAAACAACAATTATAAAGAATCACAATAACTCTATACCTCAAAGCACCACAGTATCAAGAAAACATAATAAAACAGTAACCTTCTCACTCAAAATAGATGAAAACGCACCTAAATTAACTTGTCGATTACTCTTCATATACTTCTTCAACAGCTCATTAGCCTCCCACTTCAACAAAGGACCACCCAACACCTCTTCTCTCGGCCTCACCTGCACATTTCTCCCAACCTCGAACGCCTTCAACATCTCATACTTTTTCTCACTCACACTCTCCTCCTTTCCCAACGCCTCGAAAAGCTTAATGTTCTTCTTATTCTTCTTCATCGGCGCTTTCCCCGTCCAGGGCCTGGGCATGCTAGGGGGCGCAAACGGCAAGAACGCGGGCTCTCGCATCGCCACAGGCTCCGCTTTCGGGGTCTCGGAATAGCTGAACATGAACTCAAATGGTGCACCAGGTAGATGGTACGAAATGCCGGAGTTTGAGACGATGATTTCGCGGTCTTGGGCGTCTGGGAGGGGAATTCGCTGGCCGGGTTTGACGGGTTTGTAGTATTTGGTGTTGCGGTGGTGGGTTTTGAAGGCCGGTGAGGATAGTGGGTGGTTTGGGGATTTTTTAGGAGGTGGGTATTTGGGGAAGGGGATTGGGGGTTTTGGAGGAGGGGTTTGGGAGGTGGAGGGTGGCGGGGTGGTGGGGAGGTTGGAGAAGAGGCTTGGGTTTGGGCCTGGTAGAGATGCTAGAATCGCCATGGAAAGTGTGTCTGTGTTTTTCTGGTGTTGATTTGAGTAGTGAGAGTGAAGATGATGAGATGCAGGGAGGAGAAGGATAACTGAAATGGATGATATTTTTTGTCGTCAAAACGACGTCGTATTTTGCTAACTGACCTTTTGAAAATGGAGGGAGTGAAAATTGGGGCTTGTTGGGACTTGGGAATATTTTTCATTTTTAAAAAGATAATTCAACATTAATAAACGGCTAATTTCACAAAATCATTTACACTTTACAACTTATATCACAAAACCATTTAAATTTTATTTTCATCACATGACCATCTAAACTTACAAAATTTGATTAAAAGTCATACTCTCACGTTAAATTAATTATTAATTGACTCACATTAACATGAACATGAGA
>JAQRGC011637105.1:0-16500 GCA_028659135.1 Plantago lanceolata | reverse complement strand
CATTGTCCTCTTATAAAATTTATTATTACTGAATACTTTTCGCATTATCTCATTTCTTGTGAATTTTTGTATAATTTGTGAAATGAGGTCTTTTGAAATCAAATTTTCCTAAATAATACTAAAAAAAATCAACATTTTGTGCACTTGAATAGAAGTTGATTTTACTCATTTTTATAAGAATTTACCATACTTAGGCCAACAAATACCATGCGATTTTATAGACCAAACTTAGGAGAAGAAATAACACAGACACGAATGCCATAAATTCTGGTCCCCGGCATTGCCAAGTTTAACGCAAAAGGCTGATGGTACATAACCCACTACTATCTTCTAGTCTGAATGTGAATAATGTTCGGGATACACAACACAAAATTTTAATATGAAACAGCTTCAACCACACCATTTGCCTCCACCAAATATACCCCAGCTACGAGCCTGAACTAATCAAGACCAGTACATCTTTTGCAGGTAAGTTTTCCAGAAAGGCTAAAACATGTCTGCTGGGCAGGTTCACAGTTCACTAGTCTCCTTCCTAACTAGAAGAATTTTTTCTGGCAGCATAGACACGGTAAGCAGCCAAGCCAACAACAGTCACGGCAGCACCAACTACAAGATGGAGAAAGTTATTAGCATTCACAAATGTCAATAAGCATACAGAACCAATTTTGCACTAGCATGATGGTAATCCAGTACCGTTTGTAATCTATGCTACAATATATAGAACTATAGAAGAATAACAATGATGCCAAGATTTGAGATGCAACAAGAACATAACTTTGTGTTAGAGATAACGATACCTGATACAAACATGAGGGAGCGGTTAATAAGCCTGTGATAATGTTTACGAGTTTTCCCAGCTGAAGTCTCCGGAATGCTCAAATGTGGGTGCTCTGCTGCTCTAACTATCCTGTGGAATATATTGCTAAGATCTCCTTGCTTTGTGCTGAGAGGTATAGGTGCCTCTATTCCCATATCCTGGCTTACCTATAAAATGACAGCACCATCCGTAACTATGGGAAGAAGAAAATGGTACTTCCTCTATCCCCACCTTCTAAGAGCCTCATTTTGTTTTGATGACTTTTTTAAGTTTGGTTTTGGCATCAAATTAATTGTAAATGATAGTAAAAAGATGATTTTAAAAGTTATATTATCAGAATAGAAGGATTGTTTTTTAAAATTGTTTTTCATAATACAATTCTTCAAAATTGTTTTTCATAATAAATATGATTAATTTGAGGTCAAACCGGAATATTGAAAAAAAAAAAATCAACAACACAAAGTGGAACTCTTTAAAAAGTGAAGCCAAAATTAATTATTTTTGCACATGACCAAAAAATTGTACATTCAACTTTCACAAAACATGCGATACAATCATACAACTTATTAGATATCAAAGAAACCTGCTTGTTGTAAATATGCAGCAAGAGCAAGACTATGAGTAGGAACAAGACTGTAAGCTGGCTGGCTATTGGGTGAACTCAAACATTAATTCAGGATCAATATCTATAAATTGTAGCTCTCTCAGAGATAAAAGATCAAGCCTATTTTTGTTTAGTTTGCTATAATTTTTAATTTAGGCCTCATCTGAAAGAGGGGTTGTCCGACCAAAAGTTGATATTAAAAAGTCTCTAAGCAGCCTAAATAAAGATTCAAGCAACCAAAATGTGACATCTCGCTACTCATACGGGAAGGAAATTCGACCCTGATGGAAATATCACTCCAACATTGCAATTAAAAAACATGTAAAACCTTATACGTTGGGTGAGGCAAACCTCAAGTGGAACAGAACATGCAAGTATGAAGGATAAACCTTGATACAATATATACATGCATTTGAAAGGATTGTGATCCCACACAAACATTGCTAGAAATAAAAAATAATTACAAAAAAGTTGACATATGGTAAATCCAATGAAGGCATCAGCATATGTTTTTTAAATATATGGGAACCTAAACTTAAGCTTTCGAACCAAGATTCGGTTTGACCTTCGACCTATGCTATTAGTTTAGATTGATAAATAAAATATGAAAAACTCAGGACCAAGTTCCATTATTTTAAGTGTGTTGTAAATAGTTAAGGCTGAAGCTACTCGGTGTTCATGGGTAATGCAGATTGCAGAGTATGTATACTCCAAGGAGTACAGGCAGAATCTAAGATTTGAACTCATTTGGCAAGAAATTTACCCGTGTTGAATCTTGAATCTCAGTCAAATAAGGATCAAGATCTTGTTTCGCAGAAACAATGAGACAAGGCACCTCATAACCAGTAGCTTCACCTTGACTGGCAACATCCACAAGCATCTCTGTGGCTTTTTCCCAGGAAAGGGCACTAGAACTACATTGGCAAAGACAATAATTAATGAAATCGAAATCACATATCTAATTTGCACGAGTTGGCATAGATGGAAATCATGCAATAGGAGAAAACAATAAAATTGATGAACTCATTTGTGATAAAAGTCATGACTCGTGATTTCACATGAACATAAAGCCAAAATGCACACACAGAATGACAATTCACATAACATTAATCAAAGCATTAAAGTAGTAAAGTACCATAGACAATGTGGACAGAAAATGAAAAACTGATTAAGGCTGAAATCAGATACAAATCTAAGGAGCATACCTGTCATGAACAAACACTGCAACATCACACACAGCCAAGGCATCCTTCTTAGATAGGAACTTCTTCACCTCATCCTCTGGAATTTCTCGTAAGACAAGTGTCTTCTTCAGCCCCTAATAAGCAATTTATGACGAATAATTAGGATTGAAGCTCCAGGAGCTCAAGTTGACTAGGGTTGGCCAAAGACAGAGCATATAAACATAATAACGAATGTATAGTATTTAACAGTAGTTTCCCTTTGCATTGGAGAAACAAGGTGCCCTTCTGAGTTCAAGTCAACAATAATTATTGTATCAGTCCCCAAATTCAGATACCTCTTTATATTCAGAAGCTAGTAACCAATATAAATTTCTGATAAGTCATGTGAGTTTGATAGATTGGAACCCCTTACTACAACATAACAACGCTTGCCCAGCTAAGGTACACTGACGTTCAATCAAATTCGCATTACCATCCACAACTTAATATATTCAACAGCTACATATCTCTACACTATACACGCATGGCCATCAATGTGTGTAATCTTATCCCTATCTTATTTATTCTTTTAAGTCTTCTTAAGTCAACAACAATAGGCACTTACAGTGGGTTGCTCAACAACGTTAACAGCATATCTGTCGCCAGTTGTGGGAACATGTTCTTCAGGAAAGCGCCTGGGCAATTTATCCATTTGTAAGAATCAAACTAGTAGTAGAGCAGATCTTATATGAAACAAGTTATATAGAGTCGAAGGATACCTTCCAATAAATGAATTTAGTAAAGCAGATTTCCCCGCCTGTTTTGGTCCAAAAACAAAACACTGATACACGTTCCTCTCTGTTTGTTGCTTTTTACGGTCTAGTCGTCTTCTCCTAGTTACGCGTATGGCGGAGGAAGGGTCCCCGCCATATCCGGTGTAGATAAGTGTCTCAACGCTGCGAACTGGATCCACAAGAGTCATAAGAGCCCACTGCAATACATATCACGTTACAAAAAACCCAAAGCAAAAACAATGGACAGAACAGGTAATTACTGTAACAAAAAGATGCACGGGCAAAAGACGACGTGTCATTTGGCAATTTTTAGAGAGAAGGAAGTAGACAAAAAGAACTCTCTTGAGCACATCAGTAATTCAGCATGCCTTATCAAAGCATAAGCTCTAGGCTTTAGCAGATGGATCCGGATAAGGTGTAATAGAACAACGACGATTTAGATTTCACGGCGATATAACCGAACAATAAAGAAACTGTACAATTTTATTGTGCTTATGTGTGATAAGAAACCGTCATAGTCAGTGAAATGCCATACATACCAGCGATAAGAAACCATCGATTGACAATCCTCCAAGAGCTGTCATCTCTGCTGCATCTTGATATGGAGCTTCGAGCCAAGGACTAAATTCCAAATAAAGAAACGCAGATCAGCACCTTGATAAAGAAGCCAAACAGGTAAGTGAGGGAACACAGAAATAAATACAGCAAGTGCGGATGAAATAACATGAAAACTTCCGATTCGAGTAATACTTGGCCTTCAAAGTAACGTACAGTATAGTTTTGATATCCTGACACGAAACTACAATCACAAGAGAATCATACGGGAATATGGAATTCAAGTTAACAAATGACATCCCCAAAGAATTCCCATCCTACAGCAACATAGCCTTAGGTGTATCGACAACGCAATGCAAATTAAGTAACCAATCAGTAAATTTTTCAGATATCATTTTAAGATAAAGAGTATATTACAGATGTTCCTTGGTCATAGTTGCTTATACATTACAAAATTGGACATATTCTCAGTTGTTATGGTGTTTACAAAAGAGAAATCAGACGAGCATATGCAAGCACACAATAACAAATAGGTAACGGATCTCGCTGCAACAAATAATCAAGAAACCTGTTCTGCTCAGACACGCAAACAAACAATTAATGGATGAAGCACATTTGTGTAAAGGATTCACAGCAAAATAACATTCAATTAAATCAAATTTTATCATTAGAGATTACTTTCCTCACATTACTTAAAATTAGTACTAGTGGATTGATCTTTTCACACTAAATACAAAGACAATGTCGATATATTCAAACAAGAGCTGAAAGTAAAAAATGTACTTCTCAGGTGCTGTAGAGAACAAATCCTCAAGCTCAATAGACCTGAGAGCTCCATCCTGAAAAAAAACCAGAACCAAAAATCAATAGTCTGCAACTTCAATGAACAAGTGCGCAATAAGAAAATCAGCACCAAATCACTTAATGTAAATTGAATGCAGAAAAAAAAGATTATGAATGTGAGCTCAACTATCCGCATTTTATGACAACAAAATCAAATATTTGGACAAGAAATTATGAGTAAACTGGTTTGGACGGGAAAATTGTATAGTCAGACCCCGTAAACATGACCACAGATCAAAATGAACCAGTCATTTGATCTAAATCCCAACATGTACAGTAGAGCTATGAACTTGAAAAATGACACAAGAAACTAGGCATGACTCGGAGGGTCCAATCATTAATACACGATATAAATCGATAATAATTATTATTATCAAAGCGTATCTTTTCTATTATTTTTTATTGCAATTACTTTCATCCCATTATTTATAGGAATAGTTAAGTAATGACTATGACACATCAACCTACACACCACTGATTTAATTAGAACATCAAGAAAAATCCACTAACATGTCAATATGTAATATTATCAAAGATTGTCGCAACCAATTAACAATATAAGGGAGTGTATACACCCAAAAGAAAGTGAGGCCACTTACACCATCAATATCATATGTGTGGAAAATCTTTTTGAGGAACTCCAATGCTTCATTAGATAGCTCCACGCTCTACAAACATGAGAATTCGGTTAGAACATGAACTGCCCTAAACAAAACAAAAAGTATGATATAAACCGTGAGAGCCTTCATGCAACATGGAAATACTAATAGCTGTCTGTCAAACATGCATTCAGACGAAATTCTTCAGAAGAGTCATCCATATTAACCTCAGTTTGAGTATCAGTCATGGTTGAAAGGGTACTGTGAATGATGTGAATAAGATAATATGTCTTAAACACCCACAAGTCAAGGCCTTACCAAATGGAAAGCAATGCTAGCAAATATAATTAGAAATGTTAAGTGAGATGAGTGAGCTTATAGCTATATTTACTGCACAACTTACAGCAACCTCCTTCACCTAAAGAAAAGAAGAAGAAGAAGAAGAAAAGATCTCTAAAACTATTCTTTCTACGGATAAAACAAACTAAACCAAAGGGAAATTCTAAAACGCAAAGAACTGTTGAGCAGATCATTCTATAACAAGAAAATACCAAACAAATCAAAGACGACCGATACAAGACGTATAGTTATTACTAGGAATTTGATGGCCATTTGGACTCATTGATTCTATACACCGGACACAACCAAAGTAAATTTGACGTGATAACAGTTCTTTTTTTTAAGACTTGAGCAGTAAAGTGAAAAAAGTATATTTCAAATACAAAACTATCCTCAGGCGTGTTTTTCAAAGCGGAACATTACCTGGTCAGGATATTTCTTCGGGGGAGGAGGCAACATGTCATCACGAAGTCTGATTTCATTGTTATATCCAAATTTTCTTAGGACAGTCCATGTTGTCTCTAAGCGCCCTTTCTCAATAAAAAGTGCATGGAGAAACAGAAAACCCGTCAATGTAAGACCCCGGTCATCAACTCCTTCCCGTAGTTTGTCTTGCACAACCCTCTTAACACCTACTATTTCAGATGGTTGTAATGGAGCATTGAAACACTTGACCTGAAGATGTATATACCTAAATCAGGTCATATTAAATATAATGAAGGCAAACAAGATAAATCACTTATCTATCAATCTACCAAGACGTAGGCAGATATTCAAACAAGTTCACCTGAAATTCGTTCAATTCTGCATCACTGAGAGCACCATCTCTGTCAAGGTCACAGAGAATAAAAATTCTTTTCAAAGCCCTGACACAGCGTGGCTTCAAAACCTGTTGTTCCTGATCAAACAGTGGAGCCGTGGGATGAAGCACAGCTTTTTGTGCATAGTAAAATACCTCTGGAATCTGGAGAAAGAATAGAAAAGAAAACAACATTAACCACTTAAATAGCTTCTCCTATTGCCCAGATCAAGGAAATGAAGAATGAAAAGATGTTCTTCATAACTTATTAGAAGGAAATTTACATCTATGAACACAGAACCGTTAAACACATATTGCACCATAGAAAATTACCATGAAGAGAACAGATGTGGAATGCTATGCATAATGACAGAGATGCAGCAAGTTAAGTTGCATCATAACAGAATAAGACTGATACTACAGTGGGCCCAATCATGAAAGAAACTTGGTGTCAAAAATAGTCTAGGACTATGTATAATGCACAATGCATGTTGGCCTTAACCTGAATATGGTTTACTGCCGAGCATTCGATGCAAGTCTCAATCTCCCGGAACTGTTGCATTATTGGTGACATGACCTGCTCCAAACTAACAGGTTGCTGATCTCCTCTCTTATCCAGCATGCAACCCACCACAATAACAGGCACTCTTACCTGCACAAATACTTACGAGTTAAAATCAAACTGAAATCAAATTTAAGAAAATTAAACCTGTGAATCCTCAACCAAAAACATCACTACCATAACTGAAACTCCACAAACCAGTGTCCATTCAATAATTGAATACGCAATCGAAGGCTTCAAGTAAATACCTCTAGTCGACGAAGTTCAGGCAGCCAGTAAGTGCTTAATCTATCAAGAGTCTCAGGCCTATCGCAGGAATAGGTGAGAATAACAGCATCAGCTCTTGTTAGTTCCTCAACAAGCCTGCCCCTATTCTCAGGACTGCATCAACACACCAAAACAACAGAGAATGCATCATATTTCAGCTCAAGTGACACAAATTTAAACTCAATACATACCGAACTCATCATTACACATTCATACATGATACACCTACCTACACGATAACAGTACAGAATACCTCTATTTGTTACAAATTCAAACTCAATACCGGAGTGAAATCCTCATTACACATTCATACACCTACCTAACACTACAAGTCTACAACATACCTCTAATTTCCTCAGAAATGGAATAAACCAATTGAACCACCACATTACAACAGTAAGCATAGGGTTTAATCAATTCATTATACCTCGAGGAAGTGTCGATAATGGTGACCGGAACACGATCAGGATACAGGTCCTCGGGGAGCCTAGTCGGCGGCAAAACCGGAGGAATATTGGTGGGGAAATTCTCGGCGGCGGCGGTAACTATCAAGCTCGATTTGCCGGTCTTAGCGTCTCCGGCAACCACGATTCTGACCACATTGGTTCCGGCAGCTGAACCACCTCCCGCCATGAGCTAGCAGCAACAGATTCGATTAGGGTTTGGTAGAACACTAGAGGTGAACGAAATGAAATGGAGATTAAGAAGAAAACCACAGAACAATAAGGACGTACAGGAAAGAAGTAGCTGCGAATAGGACGAGGGTTTAAGTAGGGACACGGCGACGTAGAGCACAAGTTCTCGAAGATGTCTAGGCTTGGCGGTCACACCAGGAGTACTCGATTACTGCTGTGGATTTGTATTCGCGAATTAGTAGGTAAACACCCCATCACATCCCCAAAATCATACATTACTCTAATATTATACGAAATACGGGTTAGGCCCTGTTCAGTTCTATTTTAATTTCAGTTCAATAAATTAAATTCAATTTAAATTCATTCAATTCTGCTAATTTCAGTTTAGATTTAATTAGTTTAAATTTATACTTCAATTCATTTTATTTCAATTAAGTTCACTTCAGATTCGTTCACTTTAAAAACTCTCAGGGTGTTTGCAATAGATTCAACTTAAAATAAGTAGATTAATTTAAAGAGAAGTTGGTATAAGTAACTTATTAGAGAATTTGGTGGGTGTTTGCAAAAGTACACTTAAAAGTAAGAGAAGTTGTAGAGATAGTGCTTGCAAACTCAACTTATTGGGAAAAAAACAACTAACATGCAACTTAAATTAAGCAGAAGCTCCTTAAGGAGGGTTGGGCCAACTTCTCCAACTTCAACTTATCCAGCTTAATTTAAGAGAATTTGCCAGCTTATAAGTTGTTGCGAACACTCAAAAAACAGATTTTGCTTAAAATAAGTGATAAGTTGGATAAGTTAAGCTGTTGCAAACACCCACTCAGTCGAATTGAACGGTACCTTAACCATGATGTTCGTACCAACTTAACTATTTGACATGTGTTATTGTTGTATTGTACTTGTATAATCAAGACGATCAAATGAAAGTTAAAATCGAGAACCATAACTTTTTGTTATTTAAGATTTTGGCCTTTTTTTTCCAATTTACATAACAAAGCCGGACCCGATAATGGGCCGACGACACCCGGCCCAATGGGCCGGCGAGGTTACTCCTGGACGGCTGTCCGAGACGATATGCTGGCCCCACAAACCAACACGGGTTTTAATCCGCGCACTTTGTCCTCACTCGTGCGCGCTCCGGGAACTTCCCAGATGGTCACCCATCCTAGAATTGCTCAAGAGCAAGCACGCTTAACTTTGGAGTTCTTCTAGGTGGATTTCCAAAAAAATAGGTGCACCTTGTTAGTATGAGTAGCATTTTCAATCCCTTTAAGCTCACGGAATTTGTGGAGCGTTATAGTAGATGTCGTTATATTATTAACTACAAGGAGCTGCTTGATGTTCACTTTTACTTTTTTGGTAAATGAACTTTCTTTGTTCAGGAATCCGAAGGTTTTCAGTTTCAATTTCAAAAATTGAAAACAAACATTTTTGTACTCGGGAACCACCGGTTTTCAAAATTGTTGGGTTAATCTGGTTATAGTATTGGTTTGACGTCTAGGGCCAAGGCTGGATTATTCAGTTATGGACTACTATCTCTATAATATTATAGTCTCACATACACATATGAGTAATATATACGAGTAAAGTCTTTATGGTTGTTTGTACATCAGATTTGGGGAATATATGACTTTTATACATAAGCTTTGGTAATTTGTACATCATCTATATTACAGAGTTTTGTCATGTACATCAAATACAGTACATTTCCATTCTCATCAGTGACCACTTCATGTCCTAGATGATAAATTGTTGGATTAGAGTCCTATGGCAGAGCTATTATATTTCTTGTTGTACATTGCAGTTCTGGCTCTGTCTGTCAGCTACTTTAGGTGTTTGTAGGATGAAATTTCCTTTGCATGAGAAGGCGTAAATATTACCGTCTGCAGCTTTGGAGAACAAGTTATTTTGAACATTTCGAGGGCTAATACTCATCTTGTGGCGATTTACCCCACATGGAAGGTCTTCTAATGGAGACTGAGGTGAGTGATAAGAGGCTGCTCGGAAGTCTAGAGGCTCTGGACAAGGTTGTTGGCTCGTGTTGCTGAAATTAGACAGCAGAAACATAAAGGACATCTGATTAGTTTAATTTCCTGTCTGCACGAAGAAGCTTTATAGGCCAAAACGAAGTAAATGCTTAACATACTCGTCCAGTGATAGTCTTGGATGCTGGATTCTTGCCATGGACAGTAATGGTTTGGTATCTTTATTGTTCCGTGACCATTCACCCGGACCGAGTACATTCTGCAAGGCAACAACATTTGTAAAGTTTCAAGCAGAGACAATAAGGACATGAGATTTATGGATTCAAGAGACACAACGTGACTTACGGGTGGTTTTATTCCATGAAGTTCCTGCACAAAACCTCCAAAACTTTGATCATGTGAGCTTCGTAGGAAAGGATGATCCAGCAGCTTACTAGCTGAAGGTCGATCTTCAGGTCGTCTCTGAAAACACAAGTGAAGAAAATCTTTCCCTTCAGCTGACAATGCTTCCGGTATAGGTGGTGCTCTGTTCAGTATTCTGAACATTGCTTGAACCTATCAGTAAGCAGAATCAAAGTCATGAATCAACTGTCAACTGTACTGAATACATTTTGGTTTTCGATGTATCATCAAGAAACTGATGACACTTAAGTCTGGCAAGAAAAACACAATAAAATAAATCACAGTATCATAGTATCTAGTTTTCCAAGAACCTAAGCATCGCTTGCTACATTTCCTCGTTAACTCAAACCCTTACCCCATCAGAGTCACTCCAAGGAGGTTTTCCTGTCAGCATTTCGATGACTGTGCAACCCACACTCCATATGTCCACACCGTACGCCAGCGCTGGGTTAGCATCTTTTCGTATAACAGCTTGCAATACCTGAAAGAGTTATGAAAGTTAGATGAATGTTTGTTCTTCAAGGTTTCCTGTCAGAGTATCAGTTTAGACCTGTCATACCTCTGGACTCATCCAATGTGGAGTACCTTTCAAGGAAAGACTTATATCTTGTCCGGCAAGCTGGTGTAACAGGAAAACGTCGAAAAAGATCAGTGTTAGTCTGTTAGCATCGAGTTATTGGTTGCAGACCAAATGACTTCTAAAGACTACAAAAGTTGAAAATGGGCCTAGTGTCTGTGCATATTGCATATTTTCAGATAGTTCTTAATTCGCAGATAGTCAAGTATGATTTGTGCTATCCAACTTTTGATTGCAATACACGGAACACTTTCAAGAACTTGTTTTCAGCCTCAAGTTATTTTGGTAAGCTAACCTAACTATGAATTGAAGGAACAGTTTTTCGTTGTACTGTTCGATAGGACTAACCGACTAAGCATCTCAAAAGCAAGAGTGGTATCTGTCCAATGCATGCAATACGAGTCCAATGAGGTTCTGGGTAAAATCGAAAAAGAAGAAAAGCTTTTGTTGCCAAAAACACACTGAAAATAAGGTCTGATTCCATAAAGGCTCCACAAGAGTTTTGATACAAATCATAAGACTCATAACTTGTTTTTAATTCTGGAAACTTACGTGTTTCGCCAGTCCAAAATCAGCAAGCTTTACAACACCAGAAGCATTCACAAGTAAATTTGCCCCTTTGATATCTCTGTATAGCAAACCATAGAAAGTTTAAAAGTTAAAACCAAGTTCCAGAACTATACAAGCATTTAAAATTATTCCCAACTAGTGAAGCTCTCCTTCAACAATCAACTAAGTATTTTCAAGAATAATTACTTCCTCTTATTGCCACAGTGCCACTGAATTCACTTTATACTATATGGTCAGCAATCAAACCACAGTTCCTTGAGCCTAACTACATAAAAAGGGGACGAAAAAAGGATTTATGATCAGGAGATAGTCTAACCTGTGTATAGTTTTTTTGCTGTGCAAGTAAGCCAACCCAGAGAGAATGTGACGAGTAAAATTGCGAACAATACTTTCTGTCATGGCTCCACAATTTTCCTGAATGTACTTATGGAGTGATCCAGGGTGCACATACTCCAAATATATGCAAAAGCGATTCCCGACCTACAGAGAAGAGAAATTCGCATACTTCAAGTCTTCAATTGATATTAAAACATAAATAACTAGACTAATATGATGTCCATACTCCATAGTAAGTACTGTACTACTGCCCAGTGAAAGATGGTTGCTTACAGTTTCACACCCATAGTATTCCACAATGTTTGCATGCTTCAACTGTGCAAGAAATTTCATCTCCTGAACAAAAAGAACAGATAACAGATTAAACATGGATAGTCGCGAGTAAATAATTTGCTCGTTGTTAAAAATAATCCAGTACGAGTTTTCAGTCCATAAAATCGATTAGACGTTGAGTCGAAAGCAGGATGAATATATAGAAACTTTTTATCATAAGAAAAGCGACAGACATGTCAAAACAGAAAGTTGTTCAAGCTCAAATGTGAGGCTTTAAAGAGAAGTTTCTCGATCAACTAATGAATGCGAATGAAGCTCATAAGAATAGACCCTCAAATCTCAATACAACACTAATCTATCCTAGGTAACAATTTAACAAGTACCAACAACTATGCTGCATGAAAAGCTATAACCTTTTAACATATGAAATACAAATTTTCGATATCAGAGGACTTAAGATAATACATGCAGTATGCTTTACTACGTACTTTACATGCTGGAAGATAACTGCAAAAAAGCATCTAAAGAAGGAAAACCTGTTCCAACTGCTTTATACATTCTGCACTCTTGGGGTCATCAGGTATGATCTCAACCTCTTTAACCGCACAGGTCGCTCCAGTTTCACTAGCAAAATAATAACCTAGAGTAAGGATATTTTACCACAATGATTGCGTAAATTCAGAGGAAACTATATGCAAACTAATAGGAACTCTTTAGAAAGTTTTTATGCAAAAGAAATTTCAAATTTTAAACCACAAGGGGTTCACTATGCAATAAATACAGACACTGCAAAATCAGGATATGGCACAACTAGTATACTTGTATATAACACATAAGATTCGTATCCTATTATCTCAGAGGAAAGAACTCAAGTAAACATACCTGTGAGTTGCAATATAGACAGTTCCATAGGTACCCCGTCCTATTGGTTTTCCCCGTCTCCATTGGCCTTTAACACAGCAACTGTCTGATATGTCACTGCTTTGACGGGAACATGATGTTGGCCATGAAGTTGTAGGTGGTCGTGGTAAGGGATGAACACATGCATTACTATTATCAGGCTTCACTGCACAATTTTCCAACCGGGACTTATTTGGTGAGTTAAAAAAAGCACCATTGCAGGTACTCATGTTCCCACAAGCTGGTGAGCTTCTTAAAGCTGGACTATGAACTGAATAATGATCGGGCGTTGGCATCAATGATTCGTGGAAAGCTACAGATAATCTATCTGAAGAAGACCCCTTAAAAGCTGAAGGATGAAGAAGATCCTCTGTGTGGTATCTTTGTGGGCTGAGCATTGGACTTGAATAAGCGCTACTTGGAGCACTCCTTGGAGGAACTTGCAGCCGCAGAACACTTCGTTTGCCATCAACATTTCGGTCTTCAGGGAATCCTCTGTTACCATATGCTTGTACTAGTGATCTCTCAACAACATTAGCAGTGGTCCTCACCCGTACTTGATGTAAAGAATTTCTGAACAATGAAAGAGTGGATATAAGTTTACTAAAATGTATTTGTGTACATTCAGTAAACAATTTAAGACAATTAACAGCTGTAACTCAATTAAGAGAAAGGCTCTATAGCAATTTAGCAGTCAAGGTGGGACTGGTTGTTTGTGGATATAGGCCAAGTGAAGCCATGTATGACCGGTTCCAACATCAACCCTCGTGGAACAGATCTATTTTGTGACTTTAAGGCAACTTAACGCCACATAACGTGGTAAAAGTGAGAAATCTATTGATTTCTTGAGAAATACACAGCAGATCTTCCATGAAGGACCACCAACCATCCGCGTAGGATCTAGAGTAGGCCTGTATGGGTCGTGTAGTTGCTCCAACAGCCACTCACCTAAAACCATCACCGTATAGCACTACAGCCTCCGTACCCCCACAAGCCCCAACACCACTTAGTTTCTACAATTCCAGATTTGTCTCATACTGTTTTTAAGCATTGCCTCCTGGATCAAATTTGGTTACAGATAACCGTAATAGTACTATTCCTACAAACAAACACTTATAGTTCCATTCCATATCCTCACTGATCAGTGTATACCTTAGAAATCCATCCTAATACTAATCCCCAATCTCGCTTAAGTCTTAACAATAAAGGTTTCTTTTATATATCTACTCTATCTGTACTAAGGTACTTTGTTTTGATTAACAAGCAATGATAAAACAAACATATGCCTCTATGGTGCACCTACAATAGTAAGGACTGCGCTTATGCCTGTACTGTTTACAGTGAACAGGAAAAGTAAAAATGAAAGCAGAAACCATACTTGGTTCAGTTATGAAATAATATTGCCAAAAACATTACGGATTCTACGATCAAGAAACCCAGTCAAAAGCAACTAAGGTCATGATTGATCCGTGCCTATAAATCTTAACTGGACTTAACCGAACTCTGAACACTTAAGACGAACAAAATCAGAACTAAAATTAGGTAACTAACAACCCCTATAGGCTATATCCAGCCAGTTAGAGAACCATGGAACCATTCAACCATAATACTAGTATTCAATACAATGTGATTATGTGAATGCATAGTTAGTTGGGCCCTAGTTAGTTAACCAAAAGCAACTAAAATTAATTAACTAAGGTCCATTTAATTCATCTAAGTAAATATATATATATATAAATCGAACTCAATTGAACTAAACATAAACAAGGAACAATTCAACCATATCCAGTATAATGTGAATACACAATAACTTAAATCAATTTTTAAAGAAATGGACCACACTAACCTGTGAATGGACTTAGAGAGGTGATGATTATTGACCTGAGGCAGAGGCAGAGGCAGGGGATGAGGCACAGCAGACTTAGACCAATGAGGAGTCTGCACCCCAGAACCGGAAGCCGGAGACACCGGCAACGACTGCGACTTCGGCAGAACAACAATCCCAACATCATCATCACTCAGGTGCCTCAACTTACTCGCCCGCGTCAGCTTCTTCCTCTGCTGCTTATCATGATCACTCCCCGGCGACGATATGTCACTCGAGCTCTTACTCTTCCCATTTAGAAATGATTTCCTACCTGAAGAAGAAATTGTGCTCCAAATAGATGGCATACTACAATCAACTGGCTAGAATCTAGATAATTAATTCTGTGCTAATTTTGGTGAGTAGGTGAGGTAGCTAATAAAGGGAGGGGAGCTAGGGGTACGTAATTAGACGCGTAAAGAGGTGGGGTNGGGGGGGGGGGGGTGCCGTGGTGTTTGCTTTTGATCGGGCATTGAAGTGATCAAGAGAACAACGTTGTAGTTTGGAAATTTGGAATTTTGGGTTTGGGTGTTTGTCCATTTTTTCCATGCACAAGCTAGGACGACCTTTGGAGTCAAAGACACGTACACCTTTGGTTTTTGTATTGATTAACTCAAGTCAATTCAAGAAATTTTGATGGGGATGGATATTGGTTTTTTAACTTCGTTTTCTTGATTAAGTCCTCTTTCTCCATTGGATGGAGTAGTGTTTAATCGGAAAATTTATCCTAGTAAAAATTAATCCATACAAAAACACAGTTTAGGCTCCCGTTCGAGAGTTTCTAAACTGATTTGAATGGGTCTTAATTGAACTTAAGTATAAATTTAAACTAATTAAACCTGAACCGAATTAAACTGAACTTAATTGAACTGAAGACAACTGAAATTAAGGTATACTGAACATAGACTAATACGTCATTAATAAGCTACGTAGTTGGAGAATGGAGAGGATGTGAGTTGTGAACTTATAAGGTAGTGTATCGATGAGTTTATTATCGAACTGAAACTATATATAAATGTAGTTGTTGATGTTTATAAAAATCAACTAGTAGCTTTTTAACATTTAGTTATGTTGTAATAGTGATCAAGCAGTTTGTTTGAAGAATTCATGTTGTTGGTTCTCATTCTTCATCGTTCAAGTCGCTATATGGCACTTCTCTTCACATCTGTATGAAAGTTTATATCTTCAGTGTGCAACAAGCCTCCTCCTAAAACAAATTGGGTTAATTCGTTAATGGCCTCGAGAGTAGAATGTGTTGAGTGAGTTAGGTTTTGTTTTTTTTGTCTGAATAGAACTGAAGTGCAGTACAAATTATAACTAAGCAAGACTGAACAGAACTAAACAGAACTGAACTAAAAATAATGAGTTTTCAGATGAAAAGAACAGAGTCTTACTGCTCTACATTGATAGTGTTGTCATACATATTCGAGCCCAAAATCATTAATCAAATGAATAAGGGAGTTATAAGGTGGTGGAGTGGTAAAGGTGTTGGAATTGTAAGGAGAGGTCGGGGGTTCGAACCCTAACAGAGGCATGAGATGGATTTAAAGTTATTTGGATTTATAAGGTTGGTAAAGGGTAATGTAGAATCAGAAGTAGGATAGAATAAGGGAGTA